>CM053785.1:761498956-761668956 GCA_028749045.1 Cupressus sempervirens
GAAGAAAGCTATGTTTATTAAACTTGACATTGCTAAAGCTTATGACTAGGTGTGCTAGGAGTTCTTATAGAAAAATCTTTTAGCCTTTGGTTTTGATGAGGAGTAGGTGATTTGGATTCTAATCTGTGTGACCTCTTCCTCCTTCATAGTTCTCATTAATGGGGAATCGTCTAATTTTTTGGGGGCTTCTTGGGGACTTCGGCAAGGGGATCCTTTATCTCACTATTTATTCATCATCATGGCAGAGGGTCTTGGAAAATTTTTAAAATCGTAGGTGAGGCAGGGTATTATCCAAGGTTGGAGCTGGAATAATAATCTTCCCTCTTACTCTCATCTACAATTCGTAGATGACATTGGGTTAATGGACATGGCTAGAATCAGTGAGGCAGTGAAATTCAATCAAGCTTTGGATATCTATTTGAAAGCTTCAGGGTAGTGTATTAATGAGGATAAGTCATCTATTTATTTATTTAATACTCCTCATCTTATTCAAAATAGGATTGTAAGGATTTTTAGATTTCAAATCTTATCTCTTCCTTTCATGTACCTTGGGGTTCCTTTAGTCTTGGGTTCTCAATGAAGAGATTACTAGTAGGGGATTTTGGATAAATTTTGGAATAAGGTTAGTCACTGGACTTACAAATGGTTACCTTTAGCTGGGAGAGTGGTTCTCCTTTAGACTATGGTGCAGTCTCTCCCAATTTATAGATATTGTGTTCAAATTCCCCCCTCCAAATTTGTGAGGTATTTTGATGCTTTATCTAGGAAATTCCTTTTGTCTGGTAGCCTTCTTTCTTCAAAATGGAGCCTTGTTAAGTGGCAATCTATGTGTAGACCACAGCATTCCGAGGGCCTTGGTCTTAGGTCGATGGCTCTTGTTGTCATGGCTTTGGCTGCCAAGCTGTACTGGAGATGGTGTAAATGTTAGGATCAAGATTAGGCCAAGATTTTTTTCCACAAGTATTTTCTGAGTGTTGATTATCTTGATATACCAAGACTTACTCTGGCAGGTAAACATTCTTGTATTTGGGACACTCTTAAGAAGGGTGCTAAACTTATCAAGGTGGGCCTCTTCTGGATTTATAATAGTGGTTCTGATGCCCTACTTTGGCAGGACTCTTGGGATGGCCATCCTCCCATTCTTTCTAGCTTTCCCTAGCTTCAAACTCTTTGCCACATTTTTACTAATGTTGGATGGGTTACAGTGGAGCACTTTAAGATGGTCAAGTGATTGGCTCAAGTGGAGGTGACTTGTTGGAAAGACATTCAGGAGTGGCCAGTGGGTGGCTTTGAGGAGGACTATGCTATTCTTGCTAAAACTTTGGAAAGTAGATTTTGTAGCTCTATTCGTGAGCAGGACATCTTGGCCTAGAGTGCTAGCCCAAAAGGCAAGTTTGCTACGGCTCAAGGTTATGCTATGCTTGATGGGAACTTGCATGGTCTAGGTGTGGTGAATTGGTGGAAGAAGGTTTGGTTTAACCTTTCTTGGCTGAAATGTAATTTTTTCCTATGGTTGTTTGTTTAGAACAAATGCCTCACTTGGGAGAATCTTTGCAAATGAGGGTTTTAGGGACCTTCTATCTGCTTCCTCTATTTGAGAAATGAGGAATGTACTTCTCACTTATTTTTTTGTTGCCCTTATTTGGGAGAGATATGGCATAGATGGTGGGAGGCTTGGAGATAGGGTTGTGTACACACATCCTCTTTAGTTGACTTGTGGGAGAGTTTGGGCAAACCTCTAGCGAAGACTTCTTTTTTGTGGGTTGCTTGCATGGTCGAGCCATCTCTCATTCTATGGAACCTTTGGCTAGAGTGGAATCACAGAATATTTAGTGACTTCAAGTTAGAAACTTAGTATCTATGGAGAATTATTCTTAGTAGGCTTTAGGAGACCATCTCCACAAAGTGTGATATGTCTAAAAGTATTGATCTTGGTGATCTAGCTACTATGTGAAACTTGAATTTGGGAGAGAGAAGATGCCGTGACACCCTTAGAACAAGACCTTGCTAGGGCAAGCAAAGGGTTTTTCAAGATGGGAGGTGGACTCCCCCACTAGTGGGACTTTTAAGATTAATATAGATGGTTCATCTCATGGGAATCCTA
Organism: Cupressus sempervirens; assembly: GCA_028749045.1. Classification (NCBI taxonomy): domain Eukaryota; kingdom Viridiplantae; phylum Streptophyta; class Pinopsida; order Cupressales; family Cupressaceae; genus Cupressus; species Cupressus sempervirens. Next base: position 761,501,061 of record CM053785.1, read on the forward strand.
GTCATGCTAGTATTGGGGGCATAGGTAGAGATAATGATGGTGGTATGGTGTTTCTCTTCTCTACTTATAAAGGTCAATACTCTAATAATCTGATGGAGGCCCTTGCTATTAAGAATACAGTTGAGAGTGGTTGTTCCTTAGGTTGGAAGATGATCATCTGTGAGTTTGATTCTTAGATTGTTTTGGACATATTGAATAGTCAAAGCTTGGAGAATGTTAGTTGGCAATTAGTTGTTTTGGTCAGACAGACTTTAAGTCTTTGTAAGTCCTTAGACTCTATTTCCTTTTGTTATATCCCTAGAGAATGGAATAGAGTGGTAGATTGTTTGGTGAAATGGGCTTCAGAGAATAGGGATGGATGGGATATTAATGGAAGGGAGGAGTTACCTGCTAAGTTTAGTGGGACTATTGAGTAGTTGATATTGAGTGATATGAATATGTAGTGTTTTTGTGGGCCATGTGCCTTTTCTTTGTACTTTGATTTTGGTTGAATAATTTTGTACCCCCTCTTTTTTCAAACAAAAAAAAAATAGCATATTATATGAACTTATAACAATAGTTCTTTGTAACATTCTAGAAGATATATATATATATATATATATATATATATATATATATATATATATAGCTATGATAATATGATAACACATTTTCAACAAATATTTATTTCATAATTATTTATTAAAATAATAAATTTAAGATTTTTCATTAAAAACTTTTTTGACAATGATTAGTTTTTAGATTATAATATATTTTGAATTGCATTTATTTTATTTTACTGTAACTATTCATTTATATATATGTTTAAGATTACTTAATAAATAAATATAACATAAGTATTGTTTATTTTAAGTTTTAATCAAAATTATGTTATGAAACAATCATAATAATTACAATCTTCCAAATCAAGTGAAATATTCCTAAATCAATCTATTAGGAATGGCACTTACAATCTTCCCAATTCATAGATTCTCTCTCAATCATATTTATATAGCTATATGTGAGTGCATAATTAGTTTACATCTACCACTTTTCTATTGATACATCTATTGAACAAAAAACATTATTATGCTAACCAAAATGAAATTGGTATATTAGCTTCATGTTAAAAATCTATCTGATTCGTAATCTCCAATTTGAATCCTAAAGGTTGTTTTTCATCATTTCAACATAACTTTTTAATTTATTTACAAATATACCTCTTATTTTTATGGATGTGGTTATCCTCGCTACAAATAGTATAGTCGACCAATTTTCATAAATTTGAAAACATCGTAAATTGCAAAACAATCACTAGTGAATATGAACAAAATCACTAGTGAAGGAAAAATTACATAACATCAAGATGTCCAAAGGTGAGAGTGTGACCTCTTACTTCTCCAAGCTGACACAAGTCAGAGATGAGTTGGCTACTATTGGAGAGATAATTGCTGAAGATGAGTGGGCAAGTATAGCCTTATTAAATAGTTTTTTGAAGCACTAGCATTTTTTTTCAAGTCTAGGGTTGGCAGAGATTGTAACACCTTATTGGGAAAGAATTTGGGATACTTTTTTTGAAGAGGAAATCCGAGAAGGTACTCATCAAGGAGACTAGACAATGAAGGGTCAAGATGAAGAAAATATTGTGCTTGCAAGCAATCTTGACAAGATGAACCTGCGATAGTGGGTTACACTTTTTTGCCTAAACTGTTTTTAACAACATTGATATTAGGTTTTTGATAACATTTTTTTTGACACACATAACTTTTTTTCTACAATAAATATCAATGCAATTCTTTGAATATAGTTTGTTAGTATCCATGCCAAAACATGGAGGTGATCTAATTTTTTTATCCTTATTATTTCATATTTTATCAGAGTTTAAAGTTGTCCTAACACAAATTCAAACATACATAGCTTTTGACACATGTAACTTATTATGTATTTATCCAATTTCAAAATTTCTTTTTTTGATGAAAGAGGACTCGGATACAGAGGCCATAGTTAGTTTTCAAAATTTTGATTTATATTTTTATAACAACCCTTTGTTCAGTTCATGTGCAAAAATGTATACCTAAAAAATTCAAAATGTAGCAAATTCATAGTCATTAGAAAACTCATTAAGAGTACTTCTATCATGCAAAATAACATGACTTTAGTGTCCATCTGAACCTTGTAATTGATCTTGGAAGCCATGAAAATATAGTAAGTCTTCTTACACTTGGGAAAGACCTACAATTACCTAGTTTCGATAGAAACTAAGTTTCTATCGAAACTAAAAATATTAGTTTCAATAGAAACAAATTTATCTAGTTTCTATCGAAACTAAGAAAGCTAACTGGTGTGGTTAAATGAGCTGGCCTTACTGTTGATCAAAACTACATTAAGCATTTTTTATCAAACCTACCTAATGTAGTTTCGATTAAAAGTAAAGTCAGCCTTTAGGGTGTTTAAAAAAAAATTAAAATTGTCATATATTTTAATTTTTATTTTTCTTCCAATTGTAACATTCAAATCCAATTATATAATTCAACCTTCAATTGGGAAGGAGGAAATATTTTTGCAACTTGTTTGTTTTCAAAATTTGGATGAAAATTTTGTGACATAGGAAATAAAGGTAAAATAGCAAGTAAATATTCACGAAGAAGAACTAACAAACAAGAAGATGAAAAACACTGAAATACATTAGTAGGAAACTATAGGAGGCAAGGTATGTACATGTGGAATATTTTTTCCAATAAATATTGAATTCATATAGTGTGCAATCATATTATATACTTTTTGTATGTATATAGTTATGATTAGGGTTTATCCAATTAGGAATATGGTAAATATAAACTAAGGGTTACTTTGAACTTAACTTAAAGGTTTATTGAATTATGAAATTTTAGGATAAGGTTTTATTAAATTATGGATATTTATAACTAGAGTTTATTACATTACATATTTTAATTATGAATATTTAGAATTAGGGTAAATTTTAATTATGGTATTTTAAATTATGAATTTATTTAGGACATAGTGAAACAAGACAACCTATTGAGGTTGGAGAAGGTTCATCCCAAGTTCAAACATTTATGTATGCACACATCTCTTGCAAGTACAATATCTCTCTAGATTTCTACCTATCTAGAGGTAAACTTTATATCTTTGATTTTTAATTTTAGAGACAAATCCCTTTACAAACTTGCTTGATTTTATATGTTATATTGTGCACGTGTAGTACTAGATGATAAAAATGTTGGACATGAAGAAATTAAAGATGAAGGAATGCATGTTGAAGAAGGAGCATCTAAAGGTTTGATGAAATTATATTTAATAGTTTATTTGTTATGTATATACACATATCCCTAAAGAGAAGTTGCATCTTAAGTCTTCATTTTAACTTTTTTTGCAGCCCGAGATCAAACAACAAATGAGAATGTTAATCCAACTCAAAGTTTGAAGAGAAAAATTAATCATACAAACATAGATCATTTAATTGAAATGGATGTGAAAAAATTGAGAGAATATGCTAGTCAGCCTACAAATACTATCAAGAGGAAATTGAATAAAAGTTAGATAAAGAAATAATTGCACAATTTGAGAATCTTAATACAATGGAGAAAACTCAACTATTATCAATCTCACTTCTTAAAGATGAATTAAAAGATCCATTGAAACTATTAGCTCTAGATACAAGTGTAAAAAAGAGGAAGAATTCTAAACTACAAAAATATATTGTTCAAAATCTAATGCAAGAGCATCCTGGCGGTCACATTATCCCACTAATTTTGTTGGTTGTTGTCAAGTTACAATAATTGTCGAGTGCCAGTAAATTTTTAGTCATTGTCAAGTTGATGTTTTTTGATGTTGTGAGAATATACTTGTTAGCATGTTATCCCATTTATTTTGCTAGTATTGACCAAGCAATCTTTCAAGTGTTGAGTTGGTTGGTTGTAGTGTTTGCCAAGTTGCAATGTTGGCCAAGTTATCCAGTATTGGTTGAGTATTCCTTCATGGGTTGAGTGTTCCTATTGGTGCCGAGTGATCTTTTTGGTGTTGAGTGATCCTATATGTGTCAAGTGCTAGTATTTGTCTTGGTCCTTCTTTGATTGAGTTTTCTATATATGTTTCTAGTTTGGGCTAACCTTGCACATATTTAATATTTTAATAGAGCTAACTTATGGCTTGGTTATGCATCTAATGTAAGGGTTTAATTAGTTAATAATTTGTAATAGGTTGACTTGTGGCCATACAAGTATTTAAGGGATCTTGGGTAGAGTCTTAATGAGAATTTTGGGAGTCATGAAGAAATCATTTTAGTTGAGGAGTCTTAGTGTGGAATATCTTGGAGGTAGAAATTCACATTTGAGTCTAGAGGTCTATTCTTCTTTAGATGTATTCTTCTTTGTAATGGACGTAACCTGAAAGGCTATACAGTCGGGCATTTTAGATGTATACTTTTTGATTCGAGTATACGAAATATTGTCTCTCTAGATCTGAATCTTGTTCCTCTTGTTCATTTTCTGTTGTGTGTTTGTTTGTTGGTTTTTTCATCACCTCATTTTTGGGTACATTTAGATTTGCACTATATCACATTGGAATACAACACACATAATGATAAGGGTCCTAGGAGCTGTAGGAACATATATTATCATGTAATGGGTCAAAAGGGGTCATATGATACCCTATGACCCATAGGGACCTATTTCATTTGTTTAAATGAGTTAAAGTGGACATAGTAAAACCTATGACCATTTTTAGGGTAAGTGAACCAAGTTGTGGTGCCAAAAGGGGGGTATAAGTGGACACCTCTTTTTCTAAAATCAACAATTTTTGAACTTCGACAAGAATTTGAAGATAGTTACGCTCAAAATTTTAAGATATGAAAAAAACAAAAGTATTAGTCCTTTGAATTTAGTTTCTAAACTACTTTTTATTTTATTTTAATGATTTAGTTTTAGGTCCTTAAAAAAGAGGCCATAGAAAGTGGCACTGTTTATTCAAAAAAAAAAAAAAAACATAGTACAAAGTGTACCCCACTAAAATCTTAACCTTTTTTTGAAATTCTTTAATCACTCTAGTCAAAAGTTACATAACACTATGTAGTTTATCCCAAATTTTTTGGGTAATTTTATAATGTGTATTTTTTATGAATTTTTAAATTGGACACATCCCAAAAATGTAAAATATCTGTGTTCTCCCCCTAGAAATGATTGAAAACTAATCTAAAATCAAAATTTATTTTTTTTAAAGTGTGTAGAATGGAGTCTAGTTTCTAAAAAACTAAGTTGTTGCAGAATTCAATGAACGAGCTAAAATCTACTACCCAATCAGTACATGTTGGTTTTTTACAAAAAATGGACATACATTCAAAAGAAATTATAGTTCAAAGGCTTGCAATAGTTCAAATAAAAAATTAATTATATGGTTATATAGCTAACACATAGACCTACAATTTCATGTAACCTGATTTAATCAATTCTCAACCACGAGGAAACTTGAAGGAGAGAACACAAGAAAAAACAATCATTTTTGTATGTTTGCGGCAAACATGTCTCAGACCAATTTACAGACTCCAAAGCTTTGGGTTGGATCCCCAAGGCAAAACCAAGCCTTAGGCTTGGTAGAATGCAAAGAATTAAATAGCACGTGCATGCTATAGTGTGTATGTGTTATTTTAACATTTTCTAAATTTAGGTCTTAATAGCATGTACGTTCTTTAGTGTGTATGCATTATTAAGGCCTAAATTTCAATAGAGAGGGTAGAGAATGAGAGAGATTAGAAGATGGGAAGAGATTAGGAGGTGGGATAGGGAGAGAAGTACAGAGGGAGAAAGATAGAGTAGGGGATGGGAGAGAGAAGGGGATGACTATGTGTAAGAGAGAGTAGCCCAGATGGGAGAGAAAGAGGGAGAGTAGGGGATGTGTGTGTGTGTGTGTGTGTGTGTGTGTGTGTGTGTGTGTGTGAGAGAGAGAGAGGGGGGGGGGGGGGGATGGGAGTGTGTGTGAAAGAGAGAGTAGGGGATGTGAGAGAGAGTGTGAGAGAGAGAGGAGGGGGGTGGCAGAGAGAAAGCAGGGAATGGGGAGAGAGAAAGAGTGTGTGTGAGAGAGAGTAAGGGGTGACAGAGAGGGAGTAGGGGACAGGAGAGAGAGAGAGAGAGAGAGAGAGTAGGGGATGGGAGAGAGAGAGTGTGTGAGAGAGAGAGAGTAGGGAATGTGAGAGACGGAGTAGGTAGTGGGAGAGGGAGTGGGAGAGGGAGAGTGAGAGAGAGACTAGATGGGTGAGAGAGTGAGAGTGAGAGAGAGAGAGAGAGTAGGGGTGGGAGAGAGAGTAGGGGATGGGAGAGAGAGTAGGGGGTGGGAGAATGAGAGGGAGAGTATAGGGGTTAGGGGAAAGAGAGTAGGTAGTGGGAGGGAGAGGGAGAGGGAGAGAGAGAGAGAGAGAGAGAGAGAGAGAGAGAGAGAGAGAGAGAGAGAGAGATTAGGAGATGGGAGAGGGGAGAGAGAATGACAGAGAGTAGGGGATGGGGGAGAGAGAGAGAGAGAGAGAGAGAGAGAGAGAGAGAATAGGTAGTGGGAGAGGGAGAGCAAGAGAGAGGGGGATGGGATAGAGAGAGAGAGAGGATAGAGAGAGTAGGTAATGGGAGAGGGAGAGGGAGAGTGAGAGCGAGAGAGAGAGAAACAGGGGATGGGAGAGTGAGAGAGAGAGTAGGGGGTGGGAGAGAGAGTAGGGGATGGGAGAGAGAGTGTGTGTAGGGGATGGGAGAGAGTAGGGTGTGCGACAATGAGATAGATAGATTGTAGAGGATGGGGAAGAGAGAGTGAGAGAGAGAGAGTAGGTGGTGGGAGAGGGAGTGAGAGAGTGAGAGAGAGAGAGAGGAGAGGGGGATGGGAGTGTGTGAGAGAGAGGGTAGGGGATGGGGGGGGGAGAGAGAGAGAGAGAGAGAGAGAGAGAGAGAGAGAGAGAGTAGGCAAAGGGAGAGAGAGAGTAGGTAATGTGAGATAGAGAGAGAGAGGGAGAGAGAGAGAGAGTGAGAGAGAGAGAGAGAGAGTAGGCAGTGGGAGAGGGAAAGGAAGATAGAGAGGGAGAGGTAGAGAGAGTGGGGCGAATGGGAATGTGTGTGTGTGTGTGTGTGTGTGTGTGAGAGAGAGAGAGAGAGAGAGAGAGAGAGAGAGAGAGAGAGAGAGAGAGAGAGAGAGATTAGAGAGTGATAGAGAGGGAATAGGCAGTGGGAGAGGGACAACAAGAGTAGGTGGTGGGAGAGGGAGATGGGAGTGTGTGTGTATGTGTGTACGAGAGAGAGAGAGAGTAGCCGATGGGAGAGAGAGAGTAGGTGGTGGGAGAGGGAGTCAGAGAGGGAGAGAGGGAGAGAGAGAGGGGGGATGAGAGTGTGTGTAAGAGAGAGTAGGGAATGGGAGAGAGAGAGTGAGAGAGAGAAGGGCTGAGGGGTGGAGATGGGAGTGTGTGTGTGTGTATCAAAGAGAGAGTAGCTTGAGAGAGAGAAGGGGGGATAGGAGTGTGTGTGTGTGTGTGTGTATAAAACAGAGAGTAGCCCAAGAGAAAGAGAGAGAGAGAGGGATGGGCGAGAGAGAGTGTGAGAGAGAGTAGGCTATGGGAGAGGGAGTGAGAGAGGGTGAGAGGGTGAGAGGGGGGGATGGGAGTGTGTATAAGAGAGAGAGTAGGGGATTGAAGACAGAGGGAGTGTGAGAGAGAGTAGGGGATGGTAGAGAGAGATTAGGCAATTGGAGAGGGAGTGTGAGAGAGTGAGTGTGAGAGAGAGAGAGTAGGCAATGGGGGAGAGAGAGAGAGAGAGAGAGAGAGAGAGATGGGAGAGGAGAGAGAGAGAGGGGGGATATGAGTGCATTTAAGAGAGGGAGTAAGGGATGGGAGAGAGAGAGTGTGAGATTAGGGGATGGGAAAGAGAGAGAGAGAGAGAGAGGGAGTATAGAGGGAGAGAGAGAAAGAGAGAGAGTAGGTGGTGGGAAATGGAGTGGGAGAGAGAAAGAGTGAGAGAGAGTAGGGGATGGGAGAGGAGAGAGAGGGGGGATGGGAATGTGTGTAAGAGAGAGAGTAGTGGATGGGAGAGGAGAGAGAGGGGGAATGGGAGTGTATGCAGAGAGAGAGTGGGGATGGGAGAGAGAGAGGGAGTGAGAGACTAGGGTGTAGCAAAGAGAGACAGAGTAGGGGATGGGAGAGAGAGTTAGAGTAGGGGATGAGAGAGAGAGAGAGAGAGAGAGAGAGAGAGTAGAGAGTGATAGAGAGGGAATAGGCAGTGGGAGAGGGACAACGAGAGTAGGTGGTGGGAGAGGGAGATGGGAGTGTGTGTGTATGTGTGTACGAGAGAGAGAGAGAGAGAGAGAGTAGCCGATGGGAGAGAGAGAGTAGGTGGTGGGAGAGGGAGTCAGAGAGGGAGAGAGGGAGAGAGAGAGAGGGGATGAGAGTGTGTGTAAGAGAGAGTAGGGAATGGGAGAGAGAGAGTGAGAGAGAGAGAAGGGCTGAGGGGTGGAGATGGGAGTGTGTGTGTGTGTATCAAAGAGAGAGTAGCTTGAGAGAGAAGGGGGGATAGGAGTGTGTGTGTGTGTGTGTATAAAAGAGAGAGTAGCCCGAGAGAAAGAGAGAGAGAGAGGGATGGGCGAGAGAGAGTGTGAGAGAGAGTAGGCTATGGGAGAGGGAGTGAGAGAGGCTGAGAGGGTGAGAGGGGGGGATGGGAGTGTGTATAAGAGAGAGAGTAGGGGATTGAAGACAGAGGGAGTGTAAGAGAGAGTAGGGGATGGTAGAGAGAGATTAGGCAATTGGAGAGGGAGTGTGTGAGAGAGAGAGACAGAGAGAGAGGGGGGGGATATGAGTGCATTTAAGAGAGGGAGTAAGGGATGGGAGAGAGAGAGTGTGAGATTAGGGGATGGGAAAGAGAGAGAGAGAGAGAGAGAGGGAGTACAGAGGAAGAGAGAGAAAGAGAGAGAGTAGGTGGTGGGAAATGGAGTGGGAGAGAGAAAGAGCGAGAGAGAGAGTAGGGGATGGGAGAGGAGAGAGAGGGGGATGGGAATGTGTGTAAGAGAGAGAGTAGGGGATGGGAGAGGAGAGAGAGGGGGAATGGGAGTGTATGCAAGAGAGAGAGTGGGGATGGGAGAGAGAGAGGGAGTGAGAGAGTAGGGTGTAGCAAAGAGAGACAGAGTAGGGGATGGGAGAGAGAGTTAGAGTAGGGGATGGGAGAGAGAGAGAGAGAGAGAGAGAGAGAGAGAGAGAGAGAGAGAGAGAGAGAAGGCAGTGGGATAGGGAGTGGGAGAGGGAGATAGAGTAGCCGAAGAGAGAGAAAGAGATAGAGAGAGAGTAGGGGATGGGAGAGGAGAGAGAGAGTGGAGGATGGGAGAGGAGAGAGAAGGGGGGAATGGGAGTGTGTGTGAGAGAGAGAGAGACAATAGGTGATGGGAGAAGAGAGAGAGGGAGATGGGAGTGTGTGTAAGAGATAGAGTAGGAGATGGGAGAGAGATGGAGTATGAGACAGAGTGTAGGGGGTAGTAGAGAATGAGTAGGGGATGGGAGAGAGACGGAGAGTAGAGAGGGAGAGAGAGAGTGATAGAGTGAGAGAGACAAAAGGAAATGGGAAAGGAAAGAGAGAGAGTAGGGGATTGGAAAGAAAGAATGAGAGAGTAAGGGGTAGGAGAATGAAAGAGAGAGAGTAGGCGATAGGAGAGAGAGAGTATGTGGTGGGAGAGGGAGAGCAAGAGAGAGAGAGAGGGTGGATGGGTGTGTGTGAGAGAGAGAGAGAGTAAGGGATGGGAGAACTAAAAGAGAGAGGGGGGATGGGAGTGTGTGTGTGTGAAGGAGAAAGAGTATCCAAAGAGAGACAGTAGGGTATGGGAAAGGAGAGAGAGTAGGGGATGAGAGAGATAGAGTGTGAAAGAGAGTAGGTTCTAGGAGAGGGAGAGATGGAGAGAGAGGGGGGATGGGACTATGTGTAAGAGAGAGTAGGGGATGCGAGATGAGAGAGAGGGGAGATGGGACTATGTGTAAGACAGAGAGAGAGAGAGAGAGAGAGAGAGAGAGTAGGATATGGGAGAGAGAGGAAGTGAGAGAGAGGGAGTAGGCGGTGGCAAAGAGAGAGAGTAGGGGATGGGAGAGAGAGAGAGAGAGAGTGAGAGTAGGGGATAGTAGAGAGAGGGAGTGAGAGAGTGAAAGAGAGAGAGTAAGTGGTGGGAGAGGGAATGGGAGAGAGAGAGAGAGAGAGATTAGGCAGTGGAAGAGGGAGTGGGAGAGAGAGAGACATAGAGAGAGTAGCGAGAGAGAGAGAGAGGGAGGGAGAGAGATAGAGAGTAAGGGTTGGGAGAGGAGAGAGTGAGAGAGAGCAGGGGATGGTAGAGGAGAGAGAGATAGAGGGGAGATGGGAGTGTGTGTAAGATAGAGAGTAGGGGATGAGAGAGGAGAGAGAAAGGGGAGATGAGAGTGTGTGTAATAGAGAGAGTAGGGGATGGGAGAGAGAGCGAGTGATAGAGTAGGGGTTGGTAGAGAGAGAAAGAGTAGGGCATAGGAGAGAGATTGAGAGTAAGGGATGAGAGAGAGAGTAAGGGATAGAAAAGAGAGAGTAGAGAGGGAGAGAGAGAGTGTGAGAGAGTAAGCAGTGGGAGAGGGAGAGGGGGAGAGAGAGAGAGAGAGAGAGAGAGTAGGTGGTGGGAGAGGTAGTGGGAGAAGGAGATAGATATGGAGTGATTAGCCCGAGAGAGAGAGAGAGAGAGAGAGAGAGAGAGAGTAGGGTATGGGAGAGGAGATAGAGAGTAGGGGATGGGAGAGGGGAGAGAGAGAGTGAGAGAGAGAGTAGGGGATGGGAGAGGAGAGAGAGAGAGAGAGAGTAGGGAATGGGAGAGAGACTGAGAGAGAGTAGGTGGTGGGAGAGGCAGAGTAAGAGAGCAAGAGGGGGGATGGGAGTGTGTGTAAGAGAGAGAGTGAGAGAGAGAGAGATAGTAGGCAGTGGGAGAGGGAGTGAGAGAGGGAGATAGATAGAGAGAGTAGCCTAAGAGAGAGAGAGAGTAAGGGGTAAAATCACAAACCTATGTCACCTTTTATAAAAAAACGTGATATCAAAATGTGATAGTTCAACATTAATGACAAAAAAAAATGGTATTTGTGTTTAAAATATGAAGATGATGTAAACTAATAAAATGTGTAGAATTGGATGAATTTTATGCCTATAATTATTATAATTTTTTTGAGTAACAATTTATTCATTTTATTTTAGTTTGAAGTTCCTTTTTTAGCTGTAAAAAATATAGGGTGTAGTTCCCGTCAAACATGTATATGCAAATCATCTTTTTTTTAGTGATTTGAAAATATCCTATAGATGACATGTATAGCTAGTGAACAAAAAAAGAAATAATTATTTTTGATGTATATTTTCTTTATTATAAGTACTCAAGTTTGACCTTATCAAAATTCAATAGTTTTTTCCTCCCATCAAAACTTCCGTATCAAATCTATACCTTCTTGAAAAAAAATTACATATTTGTGAAGATGATTCTCTCCTCTAGAGATAAATTTAATTTTTTAATTTTTTTAATATGATTTACTATTTTTTTTCCTTTTTTGAGGGAGCATCTTTTGAAATATTGAAATATTGACTTATAATATTTTGAGATTATAACATATTATAACTAATCAAATAACTAAAAAAGTTATATAATGATGATATTGAATCTGAGATCTATAAAAGGGTATTTTTAGTTTTTGAAAAATATTGAGTTTTAATAGATAAATGAGATTTGACCAAATAGGTTTTGGTATCATAAATGGTGACACAAATTTGTGCTTTTACCCTAGGGGATGGGAGAGGAGAGAGTAGGGAGAGAGAGAGAGAGAGAGCAGGGGATGGGGGATGGTGGGATAGCGAGAGGTTATTTTTTACATAGTGTGTACACACTATAGTGCACACACACTTTATAGTGAGTACGTGCTATAGTGTGTACATACTATATGAACACACAAAAAAAGGTCATAATGAATTTTTGGATCCCTATTAATCCATATTCAATTTTTTGCCTATTGTGTATTCTATTGTTCTGACAAAAAACACAGGTTTCATGTTGTTGAAAGTTAGCAAACACTATTTGAAGGCATTTTAAAAAAATTTCAATTCTATTTGAAGCTAGCAAACAAAAAATTCAACCATTGGATATGCTATTTGAAGACTTTTTGAATATTCTTTCTATAGAAAAGGTTAGTACAATCCTTTTTAAATATTCTTTATTTTGATATAGAGACAATTTTGATTATAATTTGGCAAGTTGTTTAGTATATAGTGAATTCATTAAAATTTGTATGTTTGAATGAATTGTTATTTGGAAATGGTTAGAAATTTGACAAGTTGTTTAATATATATTGTGTATTCCTTGAAATAATAATAATTTGTATATGTATTTGAATGATTTGTAATTTACAATTTCTAAGTAATTTAGATGTTTGAATAATTTGACATATAGAAATCATCATCATGCCAAGGAAGAAACCAAAAACTCAAACAATGGAAGAGAGAGAGAGATTTGAAAATTAAAAGAGAAAAAAATGAAACAATTATGTTAACAAAGAAAATTGCAAAGAAATAATGAAATTTTTTTTTCGAAGAGGAACAAGAACCACTGATACAAAGAAACAAAGAGGAAGAATTGGAAAGAAAAAGAGAAGGAATGAGACTATTTCACTCAAGAAGAAAATTGGATTGTAAAGGTACACCATCTTCCAATGTTTGAGTCATATCATTATCCCATGTTGAAGAGACACTAATTTTTACATTCAACAATGTATACACTCCATCATGTCATGTTGAAGGCACAACATCAACATATCAAGTAGGTGATATTCTATCTTTTTCATCTTATTGCCAAGGCACATCATCTTCAGTTCAAAGTATGCAAAACAGTCAACTTTATATTGATATTCAAAATATTGAGGAAATGGAAGAGATTATAACACCCTCATCAATTCATTTTAGAAGATCAAAATATTTGATGTATATTGATACTAACATTTCGAAATCAATGCTAGACAAGGTTAGCAAGCATACTTGTCAAAGAAAAGTTAATCGTATGTGGAGATTATTCTTTGAAGAATTAAATATTACTGGTCAATGCCAATTATTTGTTGAAATGATGAGGAATTTGAAATTTAGACCTATGATGAAGATTCTTGGGCTAAGAACAATGGATGATTCAAATGAAAAAAGCATTGTAAAAAATCTAATGAGTGCTTATGACGAAGTAGGTTCTAAATCACTCACCAAAGATAGTAATATCACAAGATGAGTACTTACATGAACAATAGTAAGTACCCAAATGAATAAAGCTAGGCTCATGATAAAGATAAGAAAAATATTGAAAATCAATAGAGGTACTCTAAGGGGAGCCATGCTAAGGCATGAGATTTTGGAAGATCCAACAAAAAGTGAGCTATGGATATTTAGTAGTAGACCATCACGAAAGGATAAAGAAATTAGTGAAGCTTTGAAATTATTAATCAAATATTTTTTGGAAAAATAACACACATGTTTCCCCTAATCAAAAAGATGTTGTGAGAAGGAGGATTGGTAGTGAAAATTGCAACACACATGTGAAACATTTTTTGGACTCAACTCAGACACAATTTTTTGCAAAATTTATTGGTATGAATCCTCAAATTCAAATAAGTCAAAGATTTTTTGAGATGGTTAAACCTTTTTATGTGAAGATAAATCACACATGCACAACTTGTTGCTATAGGATACATATTGAATTTTCTAACCATTTTGATGTTTTCAAGCATATATGTGTGTTTTTGTATTCTAAGTATGTTTTGCAAGATTGTGACATGAATGAGCCACCCAAATCTTCAAGGGAATTCATATCCAACATTTTATGTGAAATAGGGGATAGCCAAAAATTTTACAAGACATCATGCTCGAATAGTACGTGCTTATTTTGTGGATCTTTGCAACTTTTATCAACTTGTGAACATATGAATAGTATACATGCAATTAGATATGAAATAATAGATTATGAAAAATAAAGATAGTGACATATGCTCTAAAAGATGGGAAACAAGGTAAAAGATGTGATTTAGTTATTTAGAATATTCCAATGTATGTGTTCAGGAAGATTTTTTATGAAAATATTATTTATAAGTATGCAAGGCATACACATAGAGCTCAATGGCTAGATTTGCAATTCAAGTTGTGCAAGGATACATTTCCACTAGATACCATTGTTTCAGTTGTTGAATTCATAGAGAACTACACACTACAACCACAAAATGAGGTGCAAGAAAAGTATTATACTTCTCAATAGGTTTCCATATTTGTTCACATAACATTCATGCATTCACCTACAAGTATAGAGGATGACATAAAGATTTTGAGGGAGTACCATTTTTACATCAACAATGATTGATCACATTATATAGAGTTTGTACATGGTTGTTTTCAATTATTTTATGGATATTTGGCTAACAAGGACATACCATATAGTTAGCACATTATTTGGTCATACAATTGTGCATCTCAATTCAAAAATGTATGAATGTTCTATTGTTTGAACATGATGCATAGGTTTTCTAGAATTTAATATGTGGAATTTCATAGAGTTTGGTCATGGAAAGGGAGAGCACAATGCTGCAAGCATATGCATCAAAAGAATCTTAGCATGTGAAGAACTAAAGTACAAAGATGGAGCAATATTGATAGATGCAAAATCCATCATCTAGTGGTGTGATGCTACAATGGGTCCAAGTAAGGAAGGTGAGTCTATGGTTCATAAATTTTTTTGGTTGATAGATAATACTAACATTGCACCATATGAGGATTGTTGCACACTAATAGGATTGAGTGAGTTGCACTCTTTTAGAAGCTCTGATGTAGGTTTATGGAGTATCCACACATGAAAAATGGCATACTATTGTCCATCATGTGTAGAGGAAAATTCGGATGAGTGCGAGTCAACTAAATGGGTGGACAAATGGGATATATGAGTTTTGGACCTAATTGACACCTATTGTCCCACACAAGCATTGGAAATGGTAGAGATGGATTTACCCATTAATTTTGACTACCTGTTTGATCTAGTCCAACCTGGTAATATATATATCTTTGTAATTTCAATATGTAACTTTATAACTCTTACCTAAGTATTTTCTAAATTAATGACCACATTTTGTACATTTATCACTGTAGGCCATATTTTTTTTGTTATTGCACCTGAAGACAATGAAAAAGGGATAGATTTTTATTCATGTTGTTGTGTCCAAGCCAAACAAAAAATAGATCACTTGGTTATATATGGTGAAGGTTTAGAGTACCATATTAGTGCAGTGGTTGTAACCAGCACATGGCTTAGAGGATATTCTATGAAGAAACCTAACTTGTGGTTATTCGAGGATTGGAAAATATAGAAGAAGATTCTTCATTATTCAAACCTTGTTGTCACATCAAATATCCACTTGATAAAATATGGTAGAAAACCACATAATAAAACTCTTTAGAAAGTTAGTGAGTGAGATCACAAGGAAATACTTGAGACATTAAAATGTAGAGCAGATCTAATTGGTTCATTAGATTGAATAGGGAGAGAGGGAGGGTGAGAGAGAGAGAGAGAGAGGTACAGAGGCACCTTGAATCATAGGGCCCTCACCTTTTCATTTTTGTTGTTTCATGCTCTAAATGAGCCTTGTAAGTAGAATAAGGGTCATTAGTCCTAGGCATGGTAGTTAAGGTATTGGATGTCATTTAATGTCCTTAGAAGAGTCACTATTTTGGCCTAAAAATCAAGGCATACCTTGCCATAGGACAATGAGTAACCTAAGGGATGAGTCATTACCTTAGGGAAGGGTCGCTAGCATGTAATTTCCAAGGGAGAGCCTAAATAACAAGTTAGAAGTGTTAAGAACAACAGGCAAGAAAAATTACAAAAGTTGCTATATTGCAATTTTGCAATTTTTGAAAAATGTTGATTTTGCAGGAAATTATGGATTTTCCTTTTAGAACTTAAAGGAGGCTGATGCAAACTATAAGGATGAAGGGAAAAGACTTAGGAGGAGATATAAAGACTTTCCAAACCCTAAAATGAGAGAAGTTAATATCATTGTGTATGGTCAACATACTATAGCATGATATTTGAAGGCAAAATTACGGAGTTTTTGAGTTTTAATTCATTTTTTACATTGTTTTTGTAGATTGTACTAGTTTCCATGGTAGATTGGGTTTTTTAGAACAAATGTTTTAGGAAGTTTGGTTTTATTTTCTTTCTTTTCATAGTTGCTTAAAAAGTTGCTTGACAACTTTTGAACAACTTCTTTAAAAGTTGTTAAACTTTAAAAAACTCTCCCTCAAATAGCTAGTTAGTTCAAATGAACCTTGTAACCATTGGGGAAAGCCTATATTAACCCTTATAGGTAGGTGATAGGTATGATGTACTTATTTTGGCATGAAATCAATAAAATAACCTATTTTTCCTATAAAATTTTGTGTTTCAGAGTGTTGTATAGACTGGTACAAATATTGGGACATGTGCCAATGACCCTAAGATTTAGAGGGGTGAGTTACCTTTCATTTGCACTTGGTTTCATATTTGGACCCTTTGTAGTTTGCAAGTTATTCAAGTTTTTCTTAAGGTCCCTAGAAATCAACATTAAACCAAGGGTTTCACCTAGGGCCTTGTTGTTTTGGCACTTTCCACCATGGGAATTTGATGCCCCTTCGTAGTTTTATAGATGGCCAAGCAGCGAATGAATTTTGCTACCATACCCTAGGTGTATGGCTCCATACATGCACCATTAGCATTTCACCACAGTCACTATAACTTTATCTCTAGAGTAATCCAAGGTTTGTAACTTTGGATTTGGACTTGCTTCACATGCCCCTAGATGTTCAAATAATTTTTTTGTAGATTTTCATTTGTGAAACTTGTACTATAACTACAGTCTAATTAGGCCTATCAACACTTTCCAAACATTGTTACTACAGTGGCTTCTATTCTCTTCCAGTTTGTGAGGTTTACATATGTTTTATATGTCCTAAAAGGGTGTTTGAATCTCACTTTAAACTATGTCTTTATGTGGGGTTTTTCCATATTATGTTCAATTTATAATTTGAAGGGCTACTAGCCTTTTCAATGGAAAATTGTTGTAACTGTATATTAGTGTTGTTTGGACATAAGAGAATCACTTTATCTACTATATAGAGACCTTAATAGGTCTAAGGTGTGTTTGTGCTTCTAAACTTAGGCAAACCTAGTGATTAAATTACATGCCTTGTTTGGGTTGTGATAACCTATGATAAGTTCATTATTGATTCTTGTGATAAGTATCCCAGCACTAAACCCTCTTTTTGGGAAATTTGAAAGATTACAACCTTGTCTATTGCCTAGTGGCTTTCCTTTTAGAAGCTTCCATTGTGCACTACTATATCACAACCTATACTAAGTGAACTATCTAAGATCCTTAGGTGCCTTCTTTGATGAGTCTAGAATGGGTGCTCCTACACTACTCATCTACTTGATTGGGGGGTGATCCCACAATAATGGGTTCCACTTTTTGACCAATTTTGACACTGAAATCAATATTTTTGCAACAAGCGTCATGTTCAAGGTACTATATCTCGAAAACTATAAATAATTTCAAGATGACATAAACTAATAATTTTGCGTACTCTATTCCTACTTTGTATCCATTTTTTTTAATCGAAAAAATAAAATTATTTATGTCAATTTTTTCATCTCCTTCGAAAAGTGGTACATAATAAAATTCAATATTTTAAAAGAGTGACAGTCCGTTTGACACACAACTTTTTTTATCTAAAAATGATAATGAAGTAATTCTTTTGGTGTTAGATTTGTAACATCAATATCTAGAGGATTCATTTGGTTTGATTCATTTTAGTTGAATATTGTATAGTTTATGAAGTTTTGAAGTGACACGAATCGTAATTCAAAAATACGTTCCATTTGACATAGATAATTTGAAGTCAATTTATTAGAAACTTTTTTTTGTTTTTTGAATAGAAAGGTATCTCAATAAGCTAGTACCTACATATTTTTAAAAAAAAAAATTGACCAAACTTACTAATTTTCTCGAGGTGTCAAAGTCAGTTGATGTTCAATTGGTAATGAATCTATGATGAGTTAAACTCATATTTGAAAGCCTTAAAGATTAAAATATTTATTACAATTATAGTCGTTAGAAAGCTTGCTCCGAGTAGCACATTTTAGCATTTTTTATTTTATAGTAGGAGATAATTTATCTACAATTATGGGTGTCGAAAGAGAAAAAAAAAAATTAAAAGAAAAGAAGGCCTAAAAAATGTAATTTTGAATGTTTGCATGAACATAGAAATATGTTCATGCGAACATTATGTTCGCGTGAACATATGACTCAAAAAAATTGGGTAAAAAGAAATTTTTAAAATGTTGGAAGTTGATGTTTCATATGTTCATGCAAACATATTTATCATGTATGTTCATGCAAACATACAAAATATGTTTGCACGAACATGATTTAAAAAAAGTTTGTGTGAACATACTTATTATGTTTGCACGAACATATGGTAAACTCAATTTCCCATTTTGCAATTTTTTAAATTTTTTTTCATCCCACTAAAGTGGAACCCATTATTGTGGGTTCACCTTGGGACATGTTTGGGAATTGGCAATCTCAATTTAAAATCAATTCTCCATTTAAAGGTGGCAATGAGCCTTTTGTTGTTCTGTTAAGATCATTACTATATCTTGATGAGAACTTTGAGGGATCATGCCCAACTTGAGTATCCTAGCTTCCCAAGTCGTATAAACACAAGGCCATTAATGAATAGGCATTTCTAATTGAAACATTTGTGGTGCTAGAATGAAGTGTGTGACCAAATTCTTTGCCTACTAATGAGCCAATTTGAGGCTTCACTTCACATTGCTCCATGGATAATTCTATAGTACATGTTACTTTTCTATCTAAAAATTTTGTGTCTATGTACATGTGCACTCTTTCCCAATAGTTGTAGGTTTCGTCTCTTCATCCTAAGTAATTGGCATACAAAGTTGCCAACTTAGGTGATGCTAAAACTTGTAGTGTTGGCTAGTACAAAGTTTCCAATTGCTGAATCTCTCTCACCATTTGTTGTGTGATCAAACTATCTATTCAATTGGCTTTCATTTACCAAGTAAACCCTAGCCCAAATCTCATCATATCCTATTGAGTTCTTGAACATTCTCGAGCACACCAAACCAAAACATCCCTAAGAGTCACTAAATACCATAGGGCAAGTATATTTGATAGGGCATATCTCAGAGCTCGTGCGAGGTATGAATGCAATTTTAGGTGCTATAGAACTATGTTGCAGAGACCTACAATGACCTCTCTCACTTTTTTAATATCTTATTCTATTTTGATTTTGCAACCCTGTCTCGGGTGATGTTGAAACTTGTAGTGTTGGCTAGTACAAAGTTGCCAACTGTCAAATCTCCCTCACTGTTCATCATGGGATCAAACTATGTATAATGTTACCTTTGAGTGGGAAGGAAAACACTAGCTCCAAGATTTTCCCATCCCATTGAGCACTTGAACATTCTCAGGCATGCTGAACTGAATCGTCCCTAAGAGTCACTAAGTACCATAGGGAAGCGATCTTTGACAAGGCATATCTTGAAGCTCATGTAAGGTATGGATGCAATTCTAGGTTCTATAGGACCATGCTATGGAGACCTACAATAACCTTTCTCACTTTGTGGAGATCTCATTTCATTTTGATTTTGTGACCCCATCTCGAGTTATGCTACAACTTGTAGTATTGGCCAGTACACAGTTGTCAATTGCCGAATCTCTCTCATCATTCATTGTCGGATCAAATTTTCTATTCTATTAGCTCTAGATGGCTAGATAAACCCTAGCCCAAAGTCCATCTAGTCTTATTGAGTGCTTGAACATTCTTGGGCACATCGAACTGAAATGCCCCTAAGAGTCACTAAATGCCACAGGGTAGTGATCTTTGATGGGGCATATCTTAGAGCTCGTGTGAGGTATCGATGTGATTTTAGGTGCTATGTGACCATGCTGAAGAGACCTACAATATTCTCTCTCACTTTTTTGAGATCTTATTCTATTTTGATTTTGCAACCCCATCTTGGGTGATGCTGAAACTTGTAGTGTTGGCCAATACAAAGTTGTCAATTGCCGAATCTCCCTCACCATTCATTGTGGAATCAAAATGTCTATTCTATTATCTCCAAGTGGTAGGGTAAACATTGGCCTAAAGCTCCTCCTATCCCATTAAGCACTTGAACATTCTATGGCGTGCCAAATTGAAACGTCCCTAAGAGTCACTAAATGCCATAGAGCAACGATCTTTGACAGGGCATATCTTAGAGCTTGTGTGAGCTGTGGATGCAATTCCAAGTGCTATAGAACCATGTTATGGAGATCTACAATAACCTCTCTTGCTATTTGGAGATCTTATTTCATTTTGATTTTGCAACCCCATCTTAGATGATGTTGAAACTTGTAGTGTTGGCCAGTACAAAGTTGCCAACTACTAAATCTCTCTCATCATTCATCATTAGATTGAATTTTCTATATTGTTAGCTCTAAGTGTCCAAGTAAACTCTAGCCCTAAGCTCCTCCATCTAGTTGAGTGCTTGAACATTCTCAGGAACATTGAACCAAATTGACCCTAAGAGTCACTAAATGTCATAGGGCAATGATCTTTGACTATGGCAACTAGATATGTCATCTCATCCAATGATGGAGACTCATGATAGAAGGTAAAGTGATGATCATACACTTCATTTTAAACATATTTTATTTTCTGGTAATAAGGTAATCCTTGTTTGTAAGGTCAAGGAATTTGAGGTCACCTATAAACCCAAGTTGCTTTAGTCCTTTCATTGTTTCTGTTAATAATTTGACTCAATAAGTGCTTTGAGACTCATTACACCTTATATGTAGGTCTTATATGTTACCAAAAACCACTTGGTTAAGTTCTAGGAAGAGTTAGTGCAAAAATTACATTTTTTAATAAAAGTTGTTGACAACTTATTAGCAATTTTAGCAATTTTTTGAAAAACCTCAAAATTAACCTTATAACCAATCAAAGAAACTAGTAATGGGTTGGGATGGATGTCAAATGATGAAAATACCCTCTATGAATTTAGAGGAGGCAGAAGGTGTTGGTGATTATTAAGTTTTTTTTTACATGGCAAGGAATCATTGTTGATGTTGAACTTGTATATAAGATCATTGAATTATTGTCAAATATCATTACTTCCTATTTGGAACAAAAAACTCAAAGTTTATTAGAATAAAACACCACTTTAGCTGCATGTTACAACTAAAATGAGTTAGTGGAATATGTTAAGGATATTCTTGGTTGTCTTAATAGCCATTTCATGGGTTTGAAACATAATCACTTCCCTTTGTGAAGAGTTGTCCAAAAATCAGCAAATTACATATTGTTGCAAAGAAAATACAGTCATAGGATGTTGAAGAATCTCTTGGAAGGATGGAATAG
Organism: Cupressus sempervirens; assembly: GCA_028749045.1. NCBI lineage: Eukaryota > Viridiplantae > Streptophyta > Pinopsida > Cupressales > Cupressaceae > Cupressus > Cupressus sempervirens. The sequence goes on from CM053785.1 coordinate 761,522,525, forward strand.
ATGACAGGCTAAAGTTTGTGAGATACTTATTAGGTGTTCCTAAAAGTGTCTAAGATGTTAGTTTGAAGCAAGAAGTTGATTATGATCCATTTCTCAAATTTTCTCATTTTTCCCTTATTGCTTTCCAAATCTTGAATAGGGAAAGTGATCAAGTAGTTTTGTGAAGTTGGCTAGAAGTTTTTTCAATGTTGTAACCAAGTTGGAAAGAGTCTTTGAAGACACTTAAGAAGGTGGCAAAGGTAATTTTCCTTAAAAGTGTTCTTCCTGGGAATCCACTAGCTTTTGGTGTGAGCATTCTGCATTATTTTGGATGCAAAATTACATTAAAATGAAATACATGAAATGTACTTAAAACATAAACAAGAAAAACAAGATATATATTATGATAACCAATAATGTCATACATGAACAAATATATCATATATTAATCAATAATGTCATGCATCAAATAAATGTCATACATCAAATATAAAATGTCATATTTACATCAAATGTATATTGAATATGTCTACTCACATAAAATCCAACATATATGTCTACTAATGCCTATACATGTGTGTCTACCAACTATATCTTCTCCTTTTCATGAGTGGAAGGAAACAAACCCCTAGAGGTCCTCAATCGTTGTGTGGAGGGAGATAATGGGGATGATGGGGTCTTCCTCACAAGCTCACTCGTCCTCTTGTTTAGGCTCTTCTCTAACTCAAGCTGATACAAATAAAGTAGATATGAGTCAATAATTATTATATATTGAAATAAAGTATATACACACACAAAATTAATTATTTTCTTACTTCCATCAAATAGTCACTTTGTGCATCCACCTCAAAGGCTTGTAGACGATCGGGTGTAATGAGGCCCTACAACAATTCAATCAATATAATCAGTCATAAATAACATTAGAAATTTTGATACTAACTATTATAAACAAAAAATAAAACCAAGAAAATTCTTTCATACCTTGGTCATGACTCTGAACTAGCCATCATTGCAGCAGCTCCATAATCGATGGACTAGCAAAGATGAGGATGAGTCTTAGACATCAACAGTTGCATGTCATATAATATGACTTACATGTAACATGAAACATAAAACAAATATAATCAAATGAATTAAATTAACATGAAACAAATGTACCTCTATGAAGCTTGTATCATGCCTATGCTTAGAGTCCTTTGTGAATGTTGATGGTCCAGTAGATTACCGATACACATGCATTTTTTTTTTTGTCAATCATTCATATGGTTACTTAATAAATATATGTATTAATTTAAATGATTAAATTGACACATACATCTTGCTTCATTGATGAGACAAAAAATGGGGATGGGGAATCTGTACTAGGGCCAGTAACACTTACCCTAAATTTTGAACAATGTCAATACATGCTAATTAATTAGTTATTCATTATACATACAAAATGTGATCAAATTACATTATTATAATTGTAATTTACCTATATGTCAATGCCAAATGTGTCATTCAGGAACTCATCAATGACTAACCCATCATCCATACATTCTCTAGCATGACTGCAAAATGTGAATAAGGATCCACATGATGCACACATGTGACCATGATGCACAAAAGGCTCCTCCTCAACTAATGGACTGGTGCAATGAATGAGGGTCTATGTCAAAGCATTGATAGTCCCTAGAGTGTTGGTCTCTACACATTCCTTCACAACTAAAGGAATAAACACATGCTCACCCTATGGCTTGACAACATGTGCCCTAACTACAATTTCTTTAAGAAATACATTGGAATGTTATGATTATTGCAAGGAGGGGAATCAAAGACCATCCACCATCTATTCCAAAATTTATTTCTAATACCATCATGTATGCACCAATGGATGGGGGACCTTTTAGTTGTATGTTTAACAATATCTTGTTCTCCAAGATTTTTAAACAATGCATAAGTGCTACCTTTTTCTATTTCTCTTTTTTTTACATCTTAATATTATAATTTTTTTACATAATATATTCTTTTTCCATACCTCTTAACATACCAAATATCCAATTGACCACTAACAGAAGCTACATGGGTCATAATGGACTTAAGGGAGGATGCCAATTGTGCTCTCATCGGATTGGTTTGTCTACAAACTTTCAACCTACCAATGATTGTTTCTAGTTAATTTTTCCCTCTTTCTATTTCATTCATTATGTTGCCTTGGGTGCTAGGAGGAAGTCCTCCAATCAGTGCAGGTTGTGAAATTTCTTGCTCTTCTTGTGGATGGTTTTGTTTGGATCTTATGGAGGGTTTTCATTTTGATTTTGTTGATCTAGATGGGGATTTTGTGGTTCATTATTCAAATTTCCTAATATGAAACCAATTGCAATCTAAATAAATAAACAAATTCAAAGAAAAATTAAAAAAGAACTTACAAAAAAATCTAAAAACTTACAAAAAAATACAAAACCATATAAAAAAATTCAAAAACAAGAGTAGAAAACATACTGTGTGATCCCAATCTTGATATTTGGCAATGAGGAGGCATTTTGAGGAGGTAGGTGACAATATTTTTCAATGTTCCCAATCCCCATGTGGGCCATTAAGGAGAAGCAAGGTGAAAACAAAAGCCAATAAAGTGGGTTGTAGATTTGCAGCCCATCTATACAAAAATTTAATTTAACAAAGCACGTGCATGCTATAGCATGTATGCACTTTGTCAAATTAAAAAAAAACTTTTCTGTGTCATTTTTTTGGCACCACAACTTGGTGCACTTACCCTTTATGCATTTCATTATGATATATGTCCCTATAACTCCTAGGTCACCTAAGGAGCTTTCCAATTTGTTCACATAGGTTGAAAGGGGTCATAGGATAACTTATGACCCCTTTTGACACATTTCTTGATAAAATATGTCCCTAGGGGTTCTAGGACCTCCAAGGACCTAATTCATTCTTTTGAATGGGTCAAAAAGGGGTTCATAAGATAACCTATAACTCTTTTCAACACATTTAATGACAACATATGTCTCCATGGGTCTTAGGGCCCATTAGGTCCTATTTTATTTCTTTGAATGGGTTGAAAAAGGTAATAGGAGAACTTATGATGCCTTTCAACATGTTTCATGACAACATATGACCCTAGGGGTCCTAGGACCCCTAGGGACTTATTATAATGAGTTATATGGGTCGAAAGGGGTCATAGGCTAACATATGACCCCTTTCAATGCATTTCATGATAACATATGTCTCTTGAAGACCTTGGACCATTAGGGACCTATTTCATTTGTTCAAATAGGTTGAAAGAGGTCATAGGATAACCTGTGACCCTATTTTACATATTTCATTACAACATATGTCCCAAGGGATCCCATAGCCACTAGGGACATATTGTAATTTTTCATATGGGATGAAAGGTGTCATATAGACCCCTTTCAACACATTTCATGATAACATATAGACCCTTAGGGACCTATTTTATTTGTTTTAATGAGTCAAAAGGGGTCATAGGTTCTCCTATGACCTAGCTTGACACATTTCATGATAACCTAGGACCTTAAGACTTGTAAGAACATATTATAATTGTTCATATGTGTCAAAAGGGCTAATAGGACAACCTATGACCACTTTCAACACATTGCATGACAACATACATCCTTAGGGGTCCTAGGATCCCTAGTGACCTATTTTATTTGTTCAAATGGGTGAAAAGGGGACATAGGATAACCTATTATGTCTTTCAACACATTCTATGATAATATATAACCCTAGTGATCCTAGGACCCCTAGGGACATATTATGATTTTTTATATAATTCCAAAGGCATCATAGGGTACTCTAAGACACCTTTCAAACTATTAAATGCGAACATATGTCCATAGGGCTCCTAGAATCTCCAAGAACATATATCATCTATTCAAATGAGTTGAAAGGGGTCATAGAGTACTTTAGGACCCCTTTTGACACATTATATTACAACATATGTTCCTAGGGGTACTAGGACTCCTAGGGACATACATGATGTGTTTGACTAGGTTAAAAAGGGGTCATAGGGTACACTATGACTCCTCTCAACCTATTTTATGACAAAATATGTTCTTAGGAGTCATAAGGTGACTAAGGACATACATCATGTGCTTTAATGGGTCGAATGTGGTCATAGGGGTCCCTATGAACCCTTTTAGCCCATTAAATTAGAACATATGTTCCTAGGGGTCCTTGGACCCTTTGGAACAAATATCATGTTTTTGAATGAGTCAAAAGATGCCAAAGAGTATCCTACAACCCCTGTCAACCCATTATATGAAAAAATATATTCATAGGTGTACTAGGATCCCTAGGGACATACATCATGTGTTTGAATATATTCAAACGAGTCATAAGGTACCTTATGATCCCTTTCAACCCATTATATTATAGTGTATGTTTCTATGGGTACTAGAAGCCCTAAGAACATGCATAATGTGTTTGAATGGAATAGAATTGTGACATAGGGTAAACTATGACCTCTCTCAACCCATTATATGATAATGTATAATGCTAGGACCCTTGAGCAGATACATCATGTGTTTGAATGGGTCAAATATGGTCATAGGGTGACCTATGACCCCTTTTGGCCCATTAAATGATATCATAAGTTCTTATGTGTCCTAGGACCCCTAACATTTATTATGTGTTCAAATAAGCTAAAAGGGGTCATAGAATATCGTATGAGCACTTTTGATGCATTATGAGCCTACATATAGTCCTAAAGGTACACAGATACTTAGTGACATACATCATGTGTTTGAATTGATCTGATGGGGTAATAGGGTTCCCTATGACCCCTTTTGACCCATTAAATTAGAATATATGCTCCTAGGGGTCCCCTAGGGACACACATTATGTGTTTGAATAGGTTGAATGGGGTCATAGAGTTCCTAATGACCCCTTTTGACCAATTAAATAAGAAAATACATTCATAGATGTCATATGAACATATATCATTTGTTCGAATGAGTCAAAAGGGGTAATAGAGTGGCTTATGTCCCCTAAGCACACTTAATTCCATCAAATGGGTCAAAAAGGGGTCATAGGCTATTTTAAGACCTCATTTGAGATATTAGATCACATCATTTATGTGGCTAGGGGTCTGAGGACCCAAAAGCACACATATTGTGATTGAATGGGTCAAACAGTGTCAAAGGGTACCCTGTGACCCTTTTTGATCATTTGCAACCATTATATCTATGGTTAATGGTCCTAAGAATTTGTCAAAATAAATACTAAGAATCATAAGAATGGGTCATACTATTATAATAAAAAAAATTATTTTCTTTTTGGGAAAATCGGGTATCTAATTTGAGAACGGGATTCTAATCTAGGAATGGGTACCTGATTAGGCTTAGTTTTTCATTAGATGCCAACCCTCTATGGTCAATTCCAAAAATGTCCCAAAAACATGCTTTTTTCCTATTATTATGTGTTTATGACTTTGATCATGTAGCTGACAACTTTTTTTCATCCAAATTTGATGAAATGAAAAGGGTTTCTTGAGAACATTCATGGTTTTTCATCAATATAATGTATGTTAAATTATGAGTTTAGTAAGTAATTATTACTTATTTTCTAATGGAGTTAGCTACAAAGTGTTGATTGACATACTGATTGAAATATAACAATAACTTTTAAACCATATAAGATTTTTGAAATCTAAAAGACACGTCATATTCTATGCTTTCACTATTATAAGATTTTTTTAATTTATTTTTTATAATCTAGCTAAGTTAGTCAAATACAAGAGTTTTTATTCTAAAAATGGTATAGTAGAAAATCCATAATTAATTATTTATTTGGAATAAAACTACCCAAAAATATGTGTGACATCCGAGCATGAGAGTACTTCTTATATTTAAAATCTTACTAAAAAATTATCATTTGATTTTGATTATGGTTGCTAGACATACGCCTACTTCTTATTGTTCTCCTAAAACTTTTGTACTACTCCATTAAAATTAAAAATTTTAACCAAAAATTTTTTTGTTTAGATAACGCCTAGTAGTTTACAAACTACATTCAATTTCCTATAGGTTTGTTTCTTAAGAATTTTTGATATAAAGTTCATAACTATTTTAAAATTACTCACCAAGTCAACATAACCCTATTTTGTTGGTTTTTCACTACCACTTAATGGCATTGTTTATTTCACCATGATCCTACACATACCCAAGTGTTAAGCTAGTAGTCAAGAGGAAGATACAGGGACGACTAACTATAATGAATTTGAACATCACAAATTCATTTTACCTACAAATCCATGAAATATTGATGAGTTATGTGCCAACATCAGAAGCTCTATAGGTCTATCAAGTTATAGATGTGTGACATATGATATATTGAGCAATGATAATAAATCTAAGGTAGAAAAGGCCATGATAGATATGATGGAAAACATTAAACCAACCCTTATTTAATTGGAAAATAATATTTTTAAGTAATCTATATAGTAGACTTGAAAGAAGATGGAAACATGCATCAAAAGTAGAGAAACAAATAAGAGAAGGTACATTGGCAAATATTATGCCTGAATTATCAAAGAAGAAAAGGACACCATTTTTGGAGAAGCATAGGAACCAATTTATTCCTAAATTCCTAACATTCCTGATTCTAAAAAATAAAATTTAGGTTGTACATCAAAATGAGTTATTACAAATGAGTATTTTTGGGCAAACTACTAAAAGAGTTTAACAGAAGAAATAAATAGCAACAGTGATTATTGCAGATGATCAAAGTGATGAAGAAATCTTAGGTGTGTTGACTCCACAAGGAAACATATCACCCATTCATGCCACCACACCTAACACGTATACTAATGAAAAAAAGAAGACATCCTAAAGAGGAACAAGAAAAGGAAACCACTATAGAAATTTCTACTAAAGATCAAGAAGGACCACATGTCTCAAGACCATAGAATTAGGGACATAAAGAGAGTGAAAAATAAGGATAAGAAACAAATAATCTAGTGTCGAGTGCTACTATTTTTCTTTCAAGAATTGAAGTCAAAGAATGGCCAAGTGGTGATACCCCATCACCTACTCTTACTATAGAAGTGTCAAGCATAAATACTCAAAAATATATGGTTGCATGACATTAAAGGCATATTTTTTGATGTGTTTGATATTCATACAATTGATGACAAGGCACCCATTATCTCTTAGTTGGTACAAATTGTTCAAAAGGTCAACATTAGAGATATTGAGGCAAATGAGAAACTAATGCCCAGGTCTAGAAAGAAATTTGAGAAGAAAGTATAGGAGAAAGTTTCTTTTGCAATCACAATTAGAAAAGTGGAGTTATAGGAACTTGCACATAACATAGAGGAGCTTGTAAAGAGAGTACAAAATTTGTATAATATACTTTGTGATGAACCTAGATTCACAAATGAATTTTAGGAAAATATACAAAGCTTTCATGTTGACATAAAGCAATTAGGAGGATCTACCTCTTAGTTAGCTAAATTAAACTCAATGTACTATAATAGATTATTATTTGTACAAGAGAGATTGGTCGAAATACAAACTATTGATATTAGAATGAAGGCCAGATTAATATCTATACAATCAATTTTGATATCTCATTTGGAGGTTATGCAATGCAAGCTAATCTCATCAAAGGATCTTGTGCAAAGAGATCATAATCTTTTGATTACTGATAGGTTAAATGAATTAGCAGTGAATTTGGAGTTGAAGATTCTTATTTTGGAAGCAACAGGAACCATATGGGATCATGCAATTGATATGATCAACCATAATAACAAATCATTCATTGACAAATATGATTTTATTCCTTCATCACAACCACAACATTAAACACCTGAACAACAAAAGCAATGAACATAAGTGTAAAACACAAGAGAGATAGAAGATAGATTAAGATAGAAAAATGATGAGATTAAGATAGAAAAATGATGATGATTAATTGGGATAGAGGATATATTAGATGGTTGATATAATGTGTTCAAAGAGAAGAAAGGGGCAAAGGTATGACAGAGTTGCAATCAAAAATATTTGAGTAATGTAAATTTTATAGTATATATTGTATTGTGAAGAAAATATTTTGAAGTTCTATAAGAATCGAGTCAAAAACTTGCAGGGGGGTTACTCTTATTCTTTTATTGTAAAGATGTAATCAAGAAAATGATTTTTTGCCACTACTATCAAAGGGGGAGATTATTGAGATCTCTAAGTCTTTTTATTTATTTGTGTCAAACACTTACTCATATATTAGGCAGAGTTAGATGATCATCAATGTGGCTAAGCTACTCTATTTAGGTTGAGTCATGTAAAGAATTGTAAATAATCATGTATATTCCAAGCTCTATTGGATCCAAGAAATTCATTGGTCACTGGTTATTTTTAGTGCAAGCCAAGCCTAGTCAATGTTGAGTAGAGAAAGCACATATGCCAAGATATATAGAAGGAGTTGAGTATAGTTAAGGTTGACCAATAGAATGAAGAATAGTTATGATCGGGCATTAGAGACAGTGGGTGTCAAGTAACCTAGAGAGAATATAAAAGTCTAGAATGATAGAAAGTTTGAGGTAAACCATTTCAAGCTATCATGGACATAACATTAATTTATTTTAGAGTTTTTTAAAGATGTTATTATAAATTTTGACATAGATCAACAATCCCTATGAGAATGAAAAACCAATCAAATAAAGAAGGAAAAATGATAAGCATCTAGAAAACTCCAAAAAAGTCTTTGAATGCAAATATCCAAAACATATTTTGATAAAGAAGAGTGAGATATCACAAAATAGATTGTGAAGTTTGTAAAGCAAGAGAAGAAGTTAGGTTTTGGATGTTGCATGCAAGAAAAAGTTGTAAAAAAAAAAGTATAATAACATTGTAAAGCATGAAAGGATTGAGCAACACTATATCAGATTGGAGATTAGATTAGAGATTGGAAGTAGGAGATTTGTAATAAAAATTACAGTGTAGATTGAAGGATCGGGTACTGAGTCATTTTTAATACATTGAATAAGGACAGATCTCTTGACAGAGTGGTTTTAACAAACCTTTGTAAATCTTCTAACAATATACTCACTACATTTTATGTGTAAAATCATTTAAGAAGGTAAGACCTAAAATTCTTAAACATCATTATTAGGTAAGACCCGTCATAAGGTAGATCCTCGAAAGTGATCAAAATTGTAACCCAAACAAGTTAACTTTGTTATTGTAGTAGTGAAGATTTGTGGATGTCATCCCCACCCTAGTTTTACCTTCACCTTGGAGGATTTTTGGGTAGCCAAATCATTTTTGTTGTCTTTACTTTTCATGGATGAGATTGATAGTTAGATTTACTTATTACAACATTTGATTTGTAAGTTATGTTATGCATAAAATAGATATGAGAAGTTCAATATAGTGAATGTAGTTAAAAAAAATGAAGGTTAAAATGTTTATAGATTTTTATGCACCCCACTTCTTAGTATCTTAGTTTTTGAATTAAACTTCCAATAGAAACCCCATAATGGTGACTATGAGGAATCTATTTCAAACCAATTTTATTTACCAACTCCTCTAACACTATATATGTAGTGGACCCCAAGTCTATGATCACCTTACAAAATTCTCCAAGAATTTTACACTTCACACTAAATAATGTTCTTCTCTTCTTAGGTTATGATTTATATTCCTTAATAAATATCCTTCTAAATATTATGTTTATACACACACATAATCAAGATTCACCTCAAGAGATTTCACACTAATTGTCTCCTCTTGGACATAATTTACCCTCTTCTTAGACTAAGATTATTTTTATTTGTTAGATAGTCTATATGTTGGATTCCCATGTTGACCACGATTACTTTATGTTTTCATAGTGGGATGCTCTACTAGAGCCATAAAATATGCCTCTATTATTGCCAAAACATCTACCTCTATTTGGATTCCCTCTTCCACATGATTCACTACTCAATTCCACAAGTCTAGATTATCCTTGGGGTATTCATTTAATTAGATTACCACCATAGCCTCCCATATGGCCTATTGAATCTCGACCACTTCCCATTCCTATTTTTCTAGAGACTTTCTTTTTATATCCCTTCACTACTTTGATGAAAAATTGGTAACATTTTTGTACAATGGTATAGCTTAGAGGGTTTATTTCCTCTTGTACTTTGGACCTTGAACATGTCTTGGAAAAATTTTGTGTGTAGGTAGCCACATTGATTTTTTCATCCTCCTGCACTTTGGGCCTTCAACATATCTTGTGAAACTCCTCTATCCAAATTTTCATGTCCATCTCCCTTTATTTGAGATTTTGTCTCCTCTCGTGGAGTTGTATCTCATAATCTTCTAGGAAATAATTATCTCTAAATATTTCTCCATACCCTTCCACAAACCTATTAGTTTCCTTCTCTCTTTTTATCTCTCTAATTATAGGAACTTCCACCATGTCAAGGTTGGTCCCTTCATCCTATATTTTTCCACTTTCACCTTTTGGGCCTCACTGATTCATTCACATTCAAATTAATTTTCTGTTCCCTCTATCCACTCTATTACTAACTCATGTTCTATCTTTCCATTAAGTAGGTGAGCACATTCAAGGGATATTCCATCTTGTTCTTTAATAGCATTAAGGAATGGTTCTTTTTGCAATGCTGGGACAAGTTAATGATATTCACCTTCTATCTCCAATGTGTTGCCCATCTCTTCATCATCTTTCATTTTCTCAATATTTTCTTTTCTCTTCTCTTCTACTTCCCCTCGATTTATCTTAATGACTCCTAATTCTTTTTTGAGGAGTCAACTTTCCTCCTTCTACTCTATCACTTCCTTGGATAAATTTTCATTGGTCACCATAGTTGAATCTCCAATTGATTCAAATATAAGCTCTTCTCTTGCCCAAGTTTTTGTGGGTTATGATACCAATTTGATACTGAGATCCCTCATAGAGTAACTCTTGAGTCCATTCTAGACCTTATTATAGGTCTTAAATGAAACTTACTCTATATCTCATAGAGTTCTTTTCTCAACCCTTAGTTTGAGGAAACATCATGTAACTCCCCTCTATGAAGGATCTCATTACCAAGGGTTAATTCGCACCATTCTTCAAAGGCTCATTAGAGTAAGTCTCTTTAAAACTCCTCAATGACCATGACTTCTACTTGGAAATTTGGATTGGCCTCTTTAAAACATATTTCTTTCACTCTTTACCCAATTTGTATATCTTTGGCCATTATTCTTTTACTAATTCCAATATTTTTTCACAATTAGTAATATTTGCCTTTTAGGCCTAATTAAGACTTGAAATTTTCTTTTCTAACTATTATTCAAAACAATGCCAAACATTTCATAAAACTAATCTAGGTTAAAGATACCCTTTTTTAGATACCTTCAAGATATTCAAGGTTTCATTTTCTCAAGTCATCTATACACCACCTTACTGAAATTAGCCCTCTTTTTTAGGGTTTTAAGCCACACTAGACTATAATCACAATCTAGTGTTCAAAAACTACAAGAATGTTTTCAACCACCAAATTTATCCTTACAAACTATTATTTGGAAATCCTACTCCTCAACCATGTCCTCTGATCTCATTCCATATTGTCATTTCTTAAGGACTATTCCTCAATTTGCATCTAGTTGGAGACTCATGATCCCACCTATTGAAAACATTTAAAAATAGAAAAATGATATCTCTAATCTCCAAATTGCATATTTATAGTTTGCACTAGGTTATCTTCAATATTCCAAATGGTCATGATGATCCCAAAGTGGGAAATCAAGAAAGAGTCATTATTAGACCCTTAACCTTGATCAACATAGTAAACTATCTTAGGTAAATGAGTTTTATTAAAAAAAAAAAAAACTATTAATATATCCCTAGAACCATACCTAGAGAAACATAATGAAGGAAAATAACTGTCTACATGAAAAATAAACATCATTCATTCAATTGAAGGATAGATTCTCAAGTTGCAAGCTTGAGTGTGGTAATCTGCATAGAAAATCTACTTTGTTTACTATTGCAACTTTCTAATTACATCATGCAACCCATGCATAAGGCATTAGATTTTATTAAGTGCTTCAACCCAAGCATAAGGCATTAGATTTTATTAAGTGCATCTCCTTCATCAATTCCAAGAAGTTTTTTTTTCCCATAACTACTTGTGTATTAAGACAAGTTTTGTCAAAATGTTGTCATGACAACATTACAAAGTTGTAATGTTCTCATTGACAATATTTCAAATTTTTAGCTATGGACCATCTATCATGAACTAACACCTAAAAAAAATGCAAATTTCCTCTGTATTCTATCTTAGTCCAATTCCACCTTATTACTACCTTTTTCAACCCTCTTGAGGGCAGTTACATACTAGGTCCTAATTGTCCAAGTTGGCAATATGTTGATAGTATTGAACAACTCATAGAAATTGTTGTCCAAATATGTTTTGAACCTATCCACGTATGATATATAAACATGAGACTCCCTTGGAGTCTTAATTCTCTTGTTGGCATGGCTAGCATAAAGTACAAGACATAACCGACTAAGGAATTAGCCTTATTCCTAGGTGCTCCTACTGAAGTCGGAGATAACACAAAGAGGAGGAGATATACCTCTAATCCTATCATTTGATCACAAAGTAGCATTAAAGTCACCAGTAAGAAGGAATTTGGATTCTGGGAATTGTTGAATAACATTTATTAAAGATTGCCAATGTTGGAACTTGGTAGGCAAAGAAGTAGGTCCATACAAATTAATGAGAAAAAGATTCAAAGAGAAATGCTTCACACTGAGGAGTTGCCAATTAGTCCTAGATTGGAGTGGAAAAATAGACATAGATTTATCTTTCCAAAGGGTAGCAAGACTACTAGAGGCACCATTGGAAGGAAGAAATGAATGATGCTAGCTAGTCCACTTACCGAACATAGTGGAAAATTTATTAGAGGATAATTTTGTTTCTTGGAGGAGGAAAATATCCCAAGGAGAAGAATCAAGCCTAAGCTTGGTCTGAGAACACTTGTTAGAGGCATTAAGGCCTCCGACATTCCATGAGAGAATCTTCATATCAGACAAGGAGAACCCTTAGTTTTCCTTGTTGAACATCTCTTGGAGGTAGAGAAGTTAGCATCCAAAGTGGACTAAACCTCAACCACAATTTCCTCTAAGGCCTTAGTTTCCTTGGACTTCCTACCTCTGGGTTTGGGAGCAGGACTTTTGAGTTTAGGTGATAAAGGAGTTTGGACAATAGTAGCTTTATCAAGCTTCCTAGTCACAAAAACGGAAGGTGCAGGCACCAAACTAGGGAAAGAATCTAGCATAGACTTGGATCCCTGAGTAATTACCTTATCAAAGGTAGGGGATAGGTAATCAGTCTGATTGGGGACACAATGATCAGAAATAATAGGTGAGACCAGAGGCCCGTCAGAAAAAACCAATGGGCTAGAATTGGGAGAAGGAACCGTATCATTCATGGGGTCCTCAAGAGGAGAAAAAACATTCTGAAAAAGAGACTAAGCAGTAGAGGATATTTCTTCAGCCAAAAGATTAACATGCTGAGAAGTCATACAACCAATCTGAAATGGATCAGTAGAGAACATTAATTTTCTAACAATTGAATCTTTTATAGGATACCTAACATCCTTAGATAAAGATGGAGAGAAAGAGACACCAGAAAATTTGACACCCTGAAGGATCAAAATTATAGTAGGTAAGAAAAACTTCAGCATGCCAACAAAAGAGCAAATAGCTAGGAAAGAAAAGTGAAGACTCTGACCCTTAGGGATCAATTGTGTGTTGATACCAGAAGGAATGTTCCTAACTATCAGAGATACCTCATCACAGAATGGCAAAGAAATGGAATGCAGACTGGGAACCTTAGGAGCAAGGGGGGATGAAGGGGGAGTCATTTGTGGAGGAATAGAATGACTAGTTTGAGCCAGCAAAGAACATTGTGCAGGGAAAGAATTGTGATCCTAACAAACCACCAATGTAGAGGAACTGGGATCTCTGCATTGGTTGGTAAAGTGGCCTAAGAGCTTGGCATAGAGAAAAATAGTATGAGCATCTTGAATAACAATGTTTTGCTTTCAAGAACCCCAATTAGATTGAGGGTAATGAAATCAAGAAGTGGTTTAAAGGTGTCCAACAAGAGACAAAACCAAATTGATCGATACGGTTGCTCAAATGGAAGAAGATCATGGTGAAGAAAAGACCCTAGCTTATTAGCAATTGCTTCCACAATATCCATGTCTCTATATTCAAGTGGAAGGGAGGGAAGCTCCAACCAAAAAGGAATCCAAGCACAAGAAGAGTCATTCATAAGAAAATTAGGAGTCCAATTAACAACCAAAATACCCAAACTAAAACAAAACTAATAAGCATTATTAAGAGCCCTATCCCTATCTGAAATAGAACAGAAGATTGCAATAAAAAAAATTAGATGAATGATCCATGTAGAAGAGATCAGACAAGCCTATCCAATTGGAGGAGGCCTGTGAATGAAATTCCAAAATAGGGAGAAAAGACCAGATCTTACCAATCAACGTGATATCCATCATAAGTGAAATTTGAGGGTGAAGAAGACCATCATTCAAGACTAGCAGGGATTCCATGTGGTCAATATCAAGAGGATCCAGTACAGGGGAAGAAGAAGCCTACAAGTTTGGATTAGTGGAAGATGGAACCGGACTAGCACCCAGAATGCCTTTTTGTGAATTAGGTCATGAATGAGAGGAGGCCTTGCAGGAATTATGCCAAGAAACATAAGAGGGTGGAAGGAATGAATTGGGGCAAACACCATTAGTCGTGCGAGGAGGTGGGGGAGCAACAGGAACAAATTTCATACCACTAGAGTGGGTTTGAAAGAAGTGCATTTTACCCTGAGATACCCACCATCCATTAAGTTTTTTATGTCGAGATCTAGACCTGCAAGCATTCTCGCCAGAAGAAGAATGACCACCAAACTGCGAGCCATTTTGATGCCCGCCAAAAGAAGAACGATCACCAAGCTATGAACCATTTTGATGCCCACCATGCAAAGATCCACCCAAAGAAGCACCTTTCTGAGACACCAACGGAGGAAAAGAAAACCTCAAATGAGCGGCCTACGACTGCAAATTTTGACTCGCATCCACTTGCGGAGCCATCAAAATTACACCTTTCCTATCTTATAAAACATCATTTTTATTCTTTTAATAAAGCATAGGTATTTCTAGATTGGTGTTAGAGAGAGTAATGTATTTATGGTGACATATGGAGCTATGAATATATGCATTTCTATTCGTTTGTGCAATTTGAAGAATAGTCATTTTTGGAAAAATCACATATACTAGGTGTTTGTATGAGAATTTTGAAAAATAGAAAATGTAATCCTTAGAGATTTCGATGAGGATTTCCAAAATGCAAAGGCATCAAGGTTTTTTCTCCTTCTTTTTTTATCACGATGTCTCTTTATAATTATTTTTATTAAAGCTCTAAGTTCATGCATTACATGTGAAATTAGCAACTCAATGTGTCAAGGGAAAACATATCAAAAGATAAGTCATGAATGATGCGGTAAAAATTCATGTAATTCTCTTAGAACCAAACATGTAGGTGGAAAAAAAAGTGGGGAAGGAACTTAGAGCAGTTGGGGAACCCTGCCGTCCTTTTCTATTATTGGGGGTCGGGTAATATAAACCTCAATTGGTTTTTAAGGGTAGGGTAGGGGACAGTCATATTCACCACACTATAGAATGCCCTAGCCCCTTACCTTACCTTGCCTTATAATAGTAAGGGCCCCTTCTATATTATTGTAGGAGCCCCATCTATATTATTGTAGAGGTAGGGCCCTCCGCCCTATTATTTTATACTAGAAGCCGGACTACTTGGCTTGTGCTCTTGTGCTTTTTAATGTTGATTAATTGTTGCTATCATATGGACATGTTTAATTTCGTGAGTGAAATTTTCCTAGATTTGTACAATTCTTTAGCCGCAAATATGCATCGAAATAGAAGAAAGGGGTAAAAGTGAAGGGACAGTAAATGTAAGCGCTCACTAGAAAAAGTGACATGGTATAAAAATCATCATACTAGGCTTTTCTAAGTAGACTGAACTTCCGAATGTACCGTGGTCATAAAATTTCAAAGGTTGAAAAACGCTTTCCATATATCCAACGCTTTTGGTTGGAAAAATGAATCCATAAGGTCCTAATGCGGACCAAACGCGGTGTAAAATGAAATACCAGGCTGCATCCTCCAACTCTCGGAAGCTCAGTTGGCATCGTCAATTGCAATCAGCATTACGGCACATCCTAAGCTGGAATTCAAACATGCATACACGACTCTCCCCATGTTCGATTGCGCGAGGAGTTCCTTCTCTGTGCCCATGGATTGTTTAAACAGAGAGAATAACTGCCTCACTCTATCTCATCATCCTCACAAGGTCTATACTGAGTCCTTGGAAGCTAAGAATCGGAAGGAGTTGGAACCCTCCATAATAAAGCGGGACTGACAGTATTAAATTTTACCAGTACCTCATTTGGTTCGTAGATTGAGTGCCAATTGGCAGTTCAATTTGATTTACAGGCTCCTCTTGTCTTCATTCCCGATAGTGTACATATGTTTGTCAAGTATTCTATTCCGTTGAAGATCTCTGAAACTCTTTAACTTTTCAATCTTCTATTTCGCAGCTCTAGACTAATCAAAAAGTTTTAATATCCCTATTACGAATAATTTGTAATAAATTATTCGTAAACTCTACACTTGTCGCAACATGTCCAATCCTGGAGGAGATCAGATAAGATATAGAGGCGTGAGAAAGAGGAAATGGGGGAAATACGTGGCCGAAATTAGGTCAGGAAAGAGGTCGCGCATATCGCTGAGGTCATACTTCACCGCTCAGGCAGCAGGCAGAGCATACGACGCCGCCCACCTGTGCCTCCGAGGGCCTCAAGCTTCATCTTTCAATTTCTCAGAGTTGGCCTAGTAGTGGAGAACTTGTACTTATGAAAGAGAGGTCACAAGTTCAAATCCCACTGGGAGGTAGGGTACAAACTATGGCATAGTATCGTGGACTATAAAACCCCCTTTCCTTTCCTTTCCAAACTCAGCAGCTTTAGACTTGGCAACTGCACATGAGAGCAATCCTTCATCTGACGTCATTCGAACAGCTATCGCGATTGGCTCAGAGTTCGACATCGTTCCAGCAAGATGGCAACGGCTACCCAGCTAGTTATTTCGACTGGCTGGGCATGACGCTATTATCTCCAGCCATCTTCCTACAGATTGTCCGACATGGATGGGCATGCCCCCATACCATCCCTCTATCACATGTTAATCACGTACCGTCCTCCCTGTCGCATCAAAATGATGTTTCCGGAAGAAGCTGGCTATCTAAATCAAATTTAAAGTCTGCCATTACCGTGAACATTGGAGACTGCCATGTGATTTTTAAAATTAGAAAAAAAAAACATATAATAAAAAATGATTATTAGTAATAAAATTTAATTTGAAATTAGAGTAGCTTTGCCAATTTTATTATTTAGTGCTTTGAAAATAGTGTCACAGAAATATGTCCTTTTATCTACTATGTAGTTAGCCATTTTTTTAATTTTTATTAAAACGGTTTCTATTTAATGTTACATTTTAAATAATTTTTGGGATTAATTGTTTCTATATTTTTATTTTAATATATTATTAATATTATCTAACATTATATTAATATTATATTATATTTAAAATATTAATTTTAATAATTTTAATATTTAAAATACTTTTCAAATATTAATTTTATAAAAATATTATATTTCTTGAAATATTATATACTTCAATAGTAATTTTTTATAATATATAAAAATTATTTTTAAGAAAAATATATGAATGAATAAAAATACCATACCACCATTTATATTTACATCTTATAATATTGTTTTATACATTGACAAATAAATGTAAATGTAACAAAAAAAATTAATTTTAGAATTTATATTTTAATAATATAAAAAAGTTAATTATTAAGAATTTGCTAAGTAAAAGTTTCACAATTTGCTACCTCTTTTTAGAATTGAATTTACTGATTAGATTAACCAATGTGAAAATTAAGTGATATTTGATCTTATAAAATTTATATTATTATTTTTAAAATGATTTTAATTTAAAATCAACTTAATGAAAAATGTAGTACAAGATACATTGAATAAACTCATGAAAAATCAAGAAAAAATAGAATAATTAAATCATTTTGATTGGTTAAAGTAGAAGAAACAAAGAATAATAAAATGGATTTAATAGACTTGTCAACTCAAAGGAATGTGGCTCTATTTGATTAAACACAATATATAGATCAAATGCAAAAGAAGTTGCTTATTATAATTTTAAAGTCACAACATGATGAGTCAAATTTTCAAATCTTAAATTAATGTTGCTTTCAGTCAAAACAAATGAATTCCAAACCTAGAATATCAATATTTTTGAAGATTTCGTCAAGGTAGGTATGAATCTATAAGAAATGTAAGCCTATCTAGATTTAAGTGAAGCCTAAGACTTAATGTATAATGGAAATACAATGTGCTCTTGCCAGATTTAGAGAATTTGATAGAATTTTGAAATAAAATGAGATATTAAAGAATTTTGATATATTTTCATTTATCTTAAACTAATTTCCAAAATCTAATGAAAGAATTGACACTATAGAATTTTTTTAATCTATATTAAATATACAATTTCAATTTTAAGTTTTATTATAGACATTTAACACTTACTAGAAACTATTGTAAATGAATGTGAGCCTTCTTTCTTGTTTACTATTATAATAATAAAATTATATATATAGAATTAATTCTCATTACTTTTATATGGTTATTCAATAGCATCATTTTACAATCAAACAAAAATATTTGTGAACCATTTTGTTATTAGTCATTACCAATTAAGAAGAGAGAATTGAATTATTTTAGATTTCAGTACTGAATGTCATAAAAATATAATTAATAAGAATCAATTAACAAATTATGTGAAATCATTGCTGCATCTTTATCAATCTTTGGTACATCATTCTGTTCAACCCAACCATTTAAATCTATAATAGTAACTTTTATCTTACCACTCTCATTGTCCACAAACTAATTCAATTATATCAACACATAGAGCCTTAATCAAATAAACATGTATTTCTTATATTTTTTAATAATTATTTAGCTAACCATCAAGCCAATTTCATTCATCCTTGTTATTATTACTTTGATCTATTTCAACTACCTTGTTTCTTTCATTGAGATCCAAAGGAAGATCCAATTGTAAAATTTCAAATATTAATGGAATTAGATATTTGTTGAACTATTGGTCATTATTGAACATAAATTTAAACAAATTCTAATAAATTTTATTGTTAATTGTATTTAAATTTTTAATGTTATTATTGGCTCAGATTATTATGTTTCTAGCTTGGGTAGAACTACGACATAATCAAGCTTATGTACAAGAAAATGTTAAAATAAATTATACCATTTATCAATTATATTTTTATATATATGTAGGTATCTTGAAGTCATTTGCAACTCAAATGTGGTCAGACAAAGTTGTGTCTTCATATTGGGCACCATTAATCTTCAATTATTTAAATTGTATTAAGTTGAATATTGAGAGTAATATTACCAACAATGTTATAATTTAATAATCATATATTAATTTAGTATAATTTACAAAGGTGTTAGTTTGTAAATGTCAAAATTTAATGAAGAGTATACATTTATTAGGTCCATGCTAGAGTCGCTCTCACTTAAATAATTATTATAGGACTTTTTGTGTGTTTTTATTATATTAAATAACAACCTCCCTACTTGAAGGCAAATGGTGACTTCATCCATTCAACTATAGGTTTTTAATTGTGTCTCTTCTTTTTATTCCACAACTATATAATGAAAATTATTTTTCTATCTACAAGCTAGATTGACACCTTTATAAATATTTGTCTCTTAGATTTACACCACCAAATCATAGTACTTAGTCACATAACATCTTTAAACACATGCATGTCTTAGATTATAGATTCACTTATCATCACACAATATTCATTTACATCCATTATACATGAAGTCTTAGGCTTCACTTAAATCTAGATAGGCTTGCATTTCCTAAAGATTCATACTTTGACCAAATCTTCAAAAATATTGATATTCTAGGTTTGGAATTCATTTGTTTTGATTGAAGGCAACATAAACTTAAGATTTGAAAATTTGACTCATCATGTTGTGACTCGTTATGATAAGCAATTTCTTTTGCATTTGATCTCTATATTGTGTTTAATCAAATAGAGCCGCATTCCTTTGAGTTGACAAGTCTACTAAATCCATTTAATTATTCTTTGTTTCTTCTACTTTGACCAATCAAAATGATTTAATTATTCTATTTTTTCTTGTTCTTTCATGAGTCTATTCAATGTATCTTGTACTACATTTTTCATTAGTTGATTTTAAAATAAAATCATTTAAAAAATAATAATATAAATTTTATAAAATCAAATATTACTTAATTTTCACATTGGTTAATCTAATCAGTAAATTTAATTCTAAAAAGAGGTAGCAAATTGTGAAACTTTTATTCAGCAAATTCTTAATTATTAACTTTTTTATATTATTAAAATATGAATTCTAAAATTATTATTTTTTTGTTACATTTACATTTATTTGAAAATCTATAAAACAATATTATAAGATGTAAATATAAATGATGGTATGGTGTTTTTATTCATTCAGATATTTTTCTTTAAAATAATTTTTATATATTATAAAAAATTACTATTATTGAAGTATATAATCATTTCAAAAAATATAATATTTTTTATAAAATTAATATTTGAAAATTATTTTAAATATTAAAATTATTAAAATTAATATTTCAAATATTAAAATTATTAAAATTAATATTTCAAATATAATATAATATTAATATAATGTTAGATAATATTAAGAATATATTAAAATAAAAATATAGAAACAATTAATTCCAAAAATTATTTAAAATGCAACATTACATAAAAACCGTTTTAATAAAAATTTAAAAAATTGCTAACTACATAGTAGAGAAAAGGACATATTTCTATACCACTATTTTCAAAGCACTAAATAATAAAATTGGCAAAGTCTAATTTCAAATTAAATTTTATTATCAATAATCATTTTCTTTTATATGTTTCTCTTTTCTAATTTTAAAAATCACATGGCAGTCTCCAATGTTCAGGGTAATGGCAGACTTTGAGACTTTAAATTTGATTTAGATAGCTGGCTTCTTCCTGCGGTTAGTACGGAAACATCATGTTGATGCGACAGGGACACTGGATGAAACCACTTTCATCTGATTTCTTCTCTGATTTAGGGACACTGGATGAAACCACTTTCTACACGACTCCGGCAAAACCCCCTACTTAAATATATATCTAAATAAATTGAGTCGAATCAGTTTCACCCAAACAGTAGACTACATTACGGTCAGGAGTCATGTTCAGTGGAACTCCATTACTCAACGTTGTCAGCATGTCACAATCAATTTACGTCAGCTTTGTCAGCATGAATGGAGAAGGGCAGTTGACGACAGTGCAATACTTTGCACGCTTGTACGCAATACAGTAGAATGATTACCTTCGCAAATTAAAGGTTCGGCAGCGAAAATTTAATTATTTGTAAGTTTTAACTCATCACGAGATATAAGTTAAGGGACGCCCCTATTTAATTATTTGCAAGTTTTATCTCATTACAAGATATACAGTTAAGGTCCCTGATCAATTTTCAGAAAAAAAATTGAAAACATTATAGATTTGGATTTTTTCTAAAAAATTCGACTTTAGATATTCATAATCTGCATAAAACAAAAAATTTGGAAGAAAAATATTATATTGAAATTGGAAAAAAAACATTGACTTTGTTATGTCTTTACCTACATTTTGTGCAGAGATTAGCCTGTCCCTAAGTTAAAGTCTTGTACTAATCTTTTTCATGTATAAAGTCTCTAAAATAAGTTGTTTCATTTTATGTAAATAAAATCAAAAGTCCTGTTGTAGCACAAAAAAATGAGTTAAATTGTCAATAAATATATTTTTGTCATTAACTTCAAATACAATATATATTAAAACTTTATAGTTGCAAAAGTACTTAATAATAAATTATTATGATTGAAGAAAGAAATCAAAAACTTGCCACTCCTTATGTAGCACAAAATAATCAATTAAATTGTCAATAAATATATCGTGTTGAATTATTTCAAATACAATAAATGTTCAAACTTTATAGCTGCAAAAAGTAGTTGAATAATAAACTCAAAAATTAAAAAGTTGCACTACATTGAATATCCTATAGTTTCTGCCTAAGAAACTAATAAGATACTTAGATGTCATATGTGGAATACTTTTCTTGATAGTTATGCCATCTTATTTTTAAAAAATAAAAAATAATTATATTTATTAATGAATGAATTTTATATTAGAATATATTACATAAAAATTAAACATTATTAGATTTAAAAAAAATAAAGATATTACACAATTTCATATAACTATCAAATAATTTTAAAATTATATCATACAAAGATTATTCTCCCTTCCATGTTTAATATTGAATAATTATATATTTTTATTTAGTAAATTTTTAGATAGTTTTTATATTTTGAAATGAAAATAGCTAAAATAAATAAAAAGTTATCAAATAATAGGTATGTCGTTTCCAATGGGACTAGAATTTTAAATATTATTGAAGATGTAATTTTATTTTTAAAAAATAATAATCAACAATTACATGTTATGATTCATTCTACTACACATTAATATTAGACATCTCATAATATAAAAGTTAAAATTGTGTCTTATAATATATGATATTTTTAATTTACTTTGATCATATTAATTTTTCTAAAATAACTTGTATATATATGGTATACTGAGTAAGTCTTCAAAGAATAACTCAATGGTTTCTCACATCTTAATCTGAGGACAACTCAACTTTTGAGATATCACAAAATTCTACAACAATGCTTTTAGGAAGGAATATTATTCACAATCATCTATAGTGGCTAATATTGTCAAGGTCATTGAGATGGACCCTCAAAAGAATATACTTGAGGAGTATTTAAAAGACCCAACCTCTACTAGATTTAACTTTGAAAGTTAGAAAGAGACTAAATAAGAAACCTTTAACCTAATTCTTAAATACTCACCTTATGAGTACACCGTTAAAAATACAAATTTTAGTGAAGATTTTGAAGATTATAACGTAGAAGATTATAATGGAGAAGAATAAATCAGATGGCTATCCTTCCATGAGTTAGTCCCATTACTAGTGAGAGTAGAATCCCTAAAAAATTACCTAGGTTATCAATAGGACATGAAATTGACTAAAAAACTATAGGGTGAAACTAAGAATTTGATCCGAATTAATAAAGTGTTTTGTACATGTGCATTATAGAGGTTGTGTTTGTCATTAGAAATATAAAAATTTAAAAGGGAAAATCTTTAGATTAAGTAGTGAAGGACAAAATGTGACCAATGGTGATGTTTTCATTGGGATGAGGAGCTAAAAAATATCATGGATAGATGGGGCTATTTTTTTATTGTCCTTCAGTGCATCATTTTTCTACCTTTGTATCGAGTTTTGTTGTATTTTTTTCTTTTGAACTTTAATAGTTTTTACTTATGCTATCATAAATTTCTTATAAACTCCAAATTAATTAGTAGAGTTTTGAATTTGGAAACATGAAGGATTGGGGCTTTCTTTACTTAACTTAAATAAAAAGAAATATAAAGAGTAAATGTCACATAGTTAGAACATACATTATCATAAAAAGGTATAATGTGACCATTCAATGATATTTTAAGAATTTGGTACCGCTCTAATACCATGTAAGAATTTTCCTTAGGGCAAGATTCACCCAAGATTGTAGAACTTGAATACAAGCACGACTGTAGACCAAAAAGGAGTAGGATCATTATATCAGAGTATGTCCTCCTACATTGCTCTGTATTGTATGTACAAACACACTCAAAGTGCCTATATATAAAGGCCTCTTAGGAAGCACCTAGAATGTCTCTAAAAAGAGCTAGGAGATAAGATAAGCATGACAACTAAGCACATGTCTTATCCATCATTCTAGATGATAGGATGAGGTTTATCTCAAGCAAAGATGTTCTAGACACCATGTGCTTAATTAGTGTGCTACACCCTCTATTGTAGACACTATGTGCATAAAAGAGGTGCAAACTCCTATGTTGTCAACATGAAAACTTACAAGAGTGCACATACTCCTAGGCGACTAATAAATAAATATTAAAATAATGCATTAACCTAAGTAAACTTAAGTAAGTATAAATAGTGAATAATTATTTAAATCAACACCTCCCCTTAAGTGCAACTTAGGGGAATGCATTTAATTTCACAAGAACTAGGATGAAATGCATAATGGGTATTGGCTACTAGGCCATGTTAGGTACCCATGTACATAATGAAAATGTAATCTCTCATAAAGTGGAGAAAAAGGGAAAACCTCATGTGAAAAACCATCCCTCAAAAGGAGAGATGAAAAAAACAAGATGTATGGATGGATGGAGTAATCATGACCCCCCCATTATGACATACATCTAGTATATACAATAGGGAATTATGAGAAGGACAAAACCCCATAAGAGGAAAAAGTCTCCCCCCCTGCCGCCCCCCCCCCCCCCCACCCCCCCCCCCCATAAAAGAGAAGAAGAAGGAGACAAGGTCGTCCCCTATCCCCTTAAATGTACTATGCCTATTAGTGATGGCTACTCCAATGTAGAAATTGATCCATGACCATTGAATGATGTTCCTACCTTTTGGAAGAAACAAAGGCAAAGGTACTAGTGAGATGCTTCCCCTATGTGTGGAAAGAATCTCAATGAAAAATGGTGTCTTTGAAACCTACTCAACTGTCCCTGTGTTGATATTGATGGTGGCTTCTCCCAAAACTATTGAGAAGAAATGCAGATCTAGTAAAGATTGATGTAGAACCTATTTCAAAGAGCAATCTATCTCCTCAAATGACAAAGAGACCTCCTACAAATGATGTACATAAGGATCCACAATCACATCAGCCTATAAAGATTGGTCATGTAGAGAATGGACATGAGGTTCAAAGTGAGCCCTCGCAACAACTGGAGAAGGATCGTCCTCATCAAAGAGAAGTGGTATACCATCAAAGAACTCCAAATCTGCTATGTGTGACTCTATGAACAAACTTGAAATGTCAGTCAAGAATTCATCTATGGATCTTGGAACTAGAAAACAAAGTGTACCTTGCTATGCTGAGGTACATAAATCTACCACTACAGAAACTAATGAAGAATTCACCTTAAAAAGAAGATGAATATCATCAATAGTGTCTCCCACATATTCAGTGTGAGACTCCATAAATAATTATGCAATGTATAGAAGAAAGTTGTCGCATGAAGGTAAAGTAGGAAGACATGGAGTGTCTTGCTGCACTGAATCCAAAGCATCTATGGCTAAAATAAGATCAATAGGAGCAACAGGAGCATGTGGAGGTGTGATCTCATCTAGAGAGGATGTAGTTGCAACTAGAGGTAATAGATCTTTGGGAAATGGAGGAATGTGTGGATCTCCATATGTCTCTCAAAGATTGATCGAAATATCATATAAATATTTTGACTTCAAGTTATCAAGTGAATCCATAACCTCCATATCCATATAGAGAAATAGTGCATGACAAAGGATGGAACATGTGTCATCATTGTATAAAATCCCTCTCGCATATGGCAGTGTATTATGCTGACTAAAATATGGGATAACCAATTAACTCCATTCCTAATAGTTATTTGGTGTCAAGGTAATTAAATCTTCCTCTTCCATGATGGACTAATCAATGTAACCCCCAAAGATGCAAAGCAAATCAAAGAACCCCCCCTGATGAATGATTCAATGCTTTGTAGCCACTTGCCAACTTAGGGCCTATTTTTGAAAGTAGTATTTCTATCCATAGAACCTATAATCTGATTATAGATCTGGAAAGTGGATGAGCCCATGCTAAGCATTTAAAGTGGTGAAAATTGGGATTTTTGAGTTACAAAAAAATTTAGGAATAGAGATCTCAAACCACCTGCACCAATGTGTAAATCACAAAATTCCACTCGAAAAACAAATAAAAATTGCTCACAAAAAGGAGTCCATATGAGGGAGATATCACTGTTTGAAAATCACCTCTGTTGTTATTTTTTTTTAATCATCATCGTGCCTTTGAACATCAAATGGCTCTAGATTTTCCCTCAAATGTCCCATTTGGATGAAACAAAATCCAATTCAGGGGTCTTTTGACCTTTTGAATATGATGCAAATACCTAATTTACACCAATAAGCACCAATCTTCACCTACAAAAATCTCTCCAACAAGATAGTAGAAGGCAAGTCTCAAATTAAATTTAGAAGTATTTTAAAAACATTTATATACAAGGCTAAATATGCTAAAATGAGGAATAATTTAAAACCCAAGTGTAATACTTTTTAGGAAGATGTGTATGCCCCACAATGTGCTCATGTTCTAATGCATACTTGAAAATTGATGATATACGCATTTGTAACATGTGTTTTATCATGGAGCTTTTCATTTGTATTTTTTTTCACCAAAAAAATCAAAGAAGAATTGGTGGGGATACTTTCCAAGTGAATAAAATATTTTTTCCTTTTAAAGTGGTGGCTAAATATTGAAGGCCTTTGTAAGGTAATTCTAAATGAGAGAAATATGGAAACTATCATATTGGAGATAGTACCATCATTGTTGAGGAAAACAATATTGTAGGGGAAGATGGTATGTAGACTCCTTAATCTGATTACATAAGACAGAAGCTAAATTGGAGCTAAAGTTTAGGTTATTTAGTATTTGAATCATAAGAATCTTATCTCACAACGCTAGTCATGACAATGCACCATTCTTGGGTAATAAAATATCAAACATGAAAAGGTGTAGATGATTTAATATGTTGTTTATATCCTTCTTGTATAATTGATAAATATCCCTTCATCCTTCTTTTCTAATTGAAAAATATTCCTTCATGAATGAGTTTTATCATAATCTAGAAGATTTTCATAAAAAATGATTTTATTATAATTATGCCACACTATGTTCTAATTAAGTAATGAGGGAAGGGCGAAAACCCAATACAACTAAATTAACATCAAGTCCAAACAAAATAGAACAAGGTCAATAGAGGTGACACCTACAAGACAAAACTAGAACTTGAAATAATTACAACAATTAAGAAAAAAATATAAATTACAAGCCAAGTTGAAAACCAAACAAAAAGTGGCCACCACAAAAAAGGGCAAATAAATGGACCAAGATAACACCAAAAAAAATAAAAATCCATGAACAAACAACATACTACTACACCAATGAGCTCAGCAACTGAACACTACCACTACAACTTTGAACCAGACCACTAATCACCAACTAGGAGATAAACTCTAGCACCATCATAAACTAGCACAAAAAATATAGGGACCCAACAAACACCATTTAGAAAAAGCATAACACAGACCATCCCATTACTTGTGTAGCTCCTTGAGCTAATCCAACAAGGAGAACTTAGGGGGATGAAAAGACCTTGTCTCACTCAACCTCTAAGAGGCCTCCAGATTACCTTCTTCCTTTTTTGGAGTCTCCTCATGTTACCTCTTTGTAGATCTTTCCTCAATCTTGGTCATCAGACTACCAATTAGGAAAAACTATTCATTTATTCCCAATCATGATCTTGATTTTTTTAATGGACTCTATGACCTTTAACATTTCATTTATTTCTTCCTCTAAGGGAACCTTGTTCTTGATTTCCACAACCTACTCCTCTAGTTGTTCTTAATTATGAAGCTTGTCACCTAGCTCCCTACCGAATTCCCACAATACTTTATCCATACAAGAAAATATTTGATCCAAAGAGTTTTTCTCCACCTATGCAATAACTTCAATATTGTTAATCTTCCTCAATGCAATTTGCATATATAAGAGAAACCACCTAGCCACCACTTTCAACGTATTGTAACAAGTGGCTGTATCTTCCAAGTGCATGTCAAAAGTATCCAAATCAATAGTGCCTATTGGAAAATTTTTAATTGCTTCCCTCAAGATTCATGACAAGGATTTAAACATCTTCTCTGTACTATAAGTTGAGTGGATGTATTAGGCATTGACAAATTGGTCTTTTGGTGCAATGACAACCCCACTCTAACAAATGATATCAAAACTTGGTCACAAGTCCCAATCCTTGAACCCTTGCGTAATGCTAAGAGGGAAATTATTGGAAATTTTCTTAGTGCTCCCTTAAGGATTCATGACAAGGGTTTAACCACATTCTTTGTAGTATAAGTTGAGAGGTTGCATTGAGTATCGCCAGACTGGTCTTTTGGTGCAAAAATAACCCCACTCTAACAAGTGTCATCCTCTTTTTTAGATAGGTTTTGATGAGTGTTCCCAAGAAACTTGTGGGTCACCCAGGTAGCTTAAAAATAGAGTAGGGAAAGGATGATACATAGTGGAATCAGTGTGAAGGGGAGTAGAAAACTAAGAATATTTGTCTGGGGTCCATTCAAACTCTATAACTAGGAAGAATATTATTCAATACAATTTTCTAAAGGAGTAAACATAGTCATTTATTTTAGCATATGGGAGAATATATATTGGAGAGATATTTAGAATGATTTCAAATTTTATTGGGATTTTTCTTTGTGATTAAATAATACTGTACCAAAGATCTGCATACATAATGATGTATTTAGTTACCTTGTCAAAATATCTCATCAATATCTATTGAAGGAAGCCTATTCCCCAAGTCTTCACAAAAGAATATTCATGCCCAACATTCACAATCTAAGGCATAAATGGAAAAATAATTTTTTTTATTATCAACGATAAAATATGACATGGAGAATTTAGTAGGACATAGATTAACTATATTAAATATCCTTTTAATGACTAGCTTGAGTCTAGATATTTAAATTGAATAATACAAATCATATTTGAACATTTCTTGAAGAAAGTATTCCATAGTTATTTAATATGAGATATAGCATGTCATGTTTAATATCATGAATACATTTACCTCCCTTGTATTTATTCTTAACATTCTATTCCTAAGAAATGATAGACTTTTTCTACTTTGTCTTCCTACAAGAAGTTACAAATAAAATTTTGTACCTAATGGTCAATCTCTTTAGGAGATTGCAATGTCATCATAATATAGTTTGGTATAGAACTCATATATAATTTAATCAAAATGATTTTTTTGCCAATGATGCCCAATTTTCCTTCCAAGATGAGACTCTGTTATTGATGAACATTAGAATATCACTTCAATATTTGGATTTGTTAGATTCCAAAAATAATGGAATGCCCAAATATTTACATGAGAGAAACTCATTTTTCAACCCTAATAACTTTTACAATGATGTAACTACCAAAGGGGGGAATTGTAGTTTTTCTTCATCTAATTACATTTACTTTTTGTCAATTGCTTTACAATAAATGTTCATCACCATATTGATTCTTCTAGTCTCATTTATATTCTATCTACAAAATAATAGAAAATCATCACCAGACAATATATGGAGTTTGGTATCCTTACCCTAGACTACAAGTTAATTCCATGGTTGGCATGAATAATTCTACTAAGAAATTTTGAAATAATAATGAATGAAAATAGAGATAAAAGATTTGCTTTTTTCACCACTTATGTAGGTTTTAAGTAACCACAATGATTATGATTGAGTATAATAAAAAAAATGACTCCACATATGCATGATAAAATATATTTAGATGATGTAGTGCAAGGCCGGAATATCCCCAATGGAGATGTTATAGCCCCTTGCTATACAACCACATAGTGGAAACACATCAACAAGAAACAATAATGCAAGATCTAATACCAAATTACAATACTTGATTCATAAATAGATAATTGATTACATGCAATATGCCTAGCTGTAAGGCCTTCCGGTTTAGGGCCAAATACAAGTAGAAAATTACAAAATGAGTTCTTCAAGATCCAACATGATGAAACTTACAACCAATTTCAGCTAGTCTAGATACACGACTAGATAAGAACACCAAGAAGAATCTACACTTTTACCCACAGGTCCACCAAGAGATCCTCTAATTCCAAAGCCACAGCTCTGGTTCTTCAAATTTGAATCTGTAGCTCCTCCTCTTTTCCATGATGGATGAATAATGACTAAAGACTTCCCCACAATCCCTACGTATACAAATCTAAGACACAAGTCATCCCATAACACAAATTAAATACAAATACATAAATTAAATGTCACAAGTCAGCCCAAAACACAAATTAAATGACCAAAATTGATATATGAGTAAAATTGTGATATCTCCTAACTCTAATTGACTTAGAACTCATGCTTTCATCCATAGGTAGAAATCTAGGTCCTCTACAACCCCTTAAATTTGTATCCTCTAACTCATTGTGTAAAATTAGTTACATGGCCTACAATAGGCACCAAATTCCTAAGCAAGGCCAAGCTCCATAGACCATGCCAAGTTCTTTGACCATTCTAAGCTCCAAAGACCATGTCAAGTCCCATAGACCATGCCAAGATCCTAGACCATGCTAAGCTCCATAGAACATGCCAAGCTCCAAGACCATGTCGAGCTCCATAGATCATGCTGAGCTCCTAGAGTATGCTGAGCACTAGTCCTTCTTCAATCGAGTACTAGTCCAAGCACCCTCAAAAGTAACTATTGGGTCTCCTCACATGAACTCCAAAGTAGTCACCAAGAAAACCCAAGATGCTCCTGCATTAGACTCGCCACATAAATAAAAAAGTGTGTCCTACACTTTGATGCCAAAGAAATAGCAACAACCAACTTCATCTTTACCAAAGGCTTCCACTCCAATAGGGACAAGAAAACCAATCTGCCCATCATCCACATCTACATCATTCTATAAAACATGAGAATCTCAACCATCTAATCAACAAGCTCACACCCAAGAACAAACTAAACATAATGCTTCAACAACAAACCTTCATCCACATTTGCAACTAGAGAATCCACATTAGTAGCAACAAACCCCACATTAATAGCAATAAACTCCATAATAGCAACAACAAACTCCACATTAGTAGTAACATATAGATCTCCATCAACATGTGCCAAACTCACAACACAAACAATCTCATTACTCACAACAAGATGCTCTGCAATACATAACTCACCACCAACAACAATGAGATCATCCATGATTGAGTACTCTACAATTTCCATGTTAGACTCAGCCAACTAATCATGAAAACCAACCTCTATCCCAACATCAACAAGGATAGGAATATCTTTAGCAACAACATCTAGCTGATTTGTAAGTTTAGTATCAGACTCCACAATTTGATTAACAAAACCAAACTCAACCACCTCAACCTTGGTATTCCATCTTCTCTCATGAACAAGTCTCTTAATCAGCCAAACAACTCTCTTCCAGATTGGTATTCTCCAACTTTACAAATAGCTATAGAATTCCTTCCTCACCCTGTCCTTAACTCGATTAGCCAAGCTAGCTTCAAACCAAATAGACATCTCAGAAAACCTTCTCTCCACCACAACACATAGATTCACAATCATCTCGAGGTCTAATCCTCTCAAAGCCATCTCCCAAGATCATTGTAAAACCTCTATAACAAATCCTTTCTATACTCATTATGATAACCTAGAATTGTTTGCAAGTTAGATCACAACCTGCCACCTCGCATGAACAATCAAGAACCACATCACAAGTCCAAGACCATGGATCCGTAATACACAAACTCTTTAGGTGCATGTCTCAACAAGATCAGTCTTCCATCTTTGCATCCATCGATCCATTTCTAAGTCGTCTACCATTGCAAGCCAAAACCACGATCTGCCACCTTGCAACCAAGAGATCTAGGATTCTAGAAAGAAAATCCACCACTAGATCAAGATCAAATGAAATCCACCTCTCCACTCAAATCCTGGTGCAAACTACCTTGGCTTCGGTGATCTATCTAAACACTCAGGAACAACCTTTGCTCTAATACCACCTAATGTAGTACAAGGCTAGAGTATCCCCAATGGAGATGTCTGTTACCACATTTTGTTTTCCCTGCCAAGTTTCAAAATTCAAATGTTACTCGTCCAATGGCTAGTTCCCATACTTAGTATTTTTTAATGCCAAGCCCTATGTTATGTTTTGTGGCCTGCAAAATTCTCTGCCGTCGGATCGAGGTAGATCAACGAATGGCGCCATCGCGCTATTGGGAAGTTGCACAGGATTTACGATGGCGACATAACGCCTTGATGACATGTTGCGTTGGTGCGTCCACTTTCAGCAAATACGTCCCAGTGTTCAGCGACCTAAAAAGTTCTGCAGTGTCGTAGGCGCTATGTCGCTATCGCACGTTGGCCGGGAAATCTCCATAGCGACATAGCGCTCGACAAAAAAGGTGTTCGGCGGGCGATCAGTTTCGCAGATCAGAAAATCCAAAAGGCAACATGGTGCCATGTCACCATCAAAAATCTCACGAGTTATCTGATAGTGACATAGCGCCTAGCCAGCCAGAAGATGTTTTACAGTGAGTCCCAATATAGACGGCAAGGTTCGCGGCGACAGAAAAAATTAGCGGCAGGAACTTCAGGCAAGCAGTTGGGTTCCATTTGTACTTCACTTGTATTGTCAAAAGCTCGGTGCCATGGTGGCGAATCAGAAGGAGCCACGTGCAAATTAGAGGACATGTCATCGGCTGGGTGTTATGGCACTATGGGAATTTGACCTCAATTTTTTCATAGCGACATGGCGCCTAGCCGACACGTGGCCCCCCATGGGGTCGAGTCTTGGAATCTGCCAGGTCAGCGCTTCAAATGACCAATCGAGAGATGTCGGGTGTATGAATTAGAACACAGTTGCATCATGGGACTAGGTCGTCAGCATCATTAGTGTCGTCAGAGGTTAAGATCTCCACCGTCAGATCTGCGAAGATCAACGGCAGGCACCATCGCGCTATAAGAAAGCTGCGCAAGGTTTACCATAGCGACATGGCACCCTTTTGCCACGTGTCGATGAGGCTCGGTTGCAACAGGGTACATTAGACAGATGTCGCCAGGTGTCATTTAGGTGTAGGGAATTTTGTTGAGGTGGCACCAGATACGATGGGCCCGGGGTGAAGCAAGTACGACACATGATGAGTCTTCGCGATCGTCAGATCTGTAGAGATCGATAGCAGGCACCATCGTGCTATGAAGAAGTTGCACGGTCTTTACGTTGGCGACATAGCACCCTATTGACGTGTGTCTCACTAGCCTGGTCAGGGCTAGCAATTAGCGACTGGCGGTTACGATTAATAATAATAGTTTGAAGGTGGCATGGTTAGTTAAGTAAAGGCGGTCGACTGCGGGAAGACTCCCCAGGTGGCAGAATAAAGAGAGATGATTGGCCTAGCTGGTTTGTATAGCCTGGTTGACTTTTTGACTTCGACAGATTCATGAGACTAGGAACGATAAGAGATCAAGTTTTGCCGTGAATCTGATCGTGTGATTAATTGCCACCAACCTAAAATGAATACCAGATGCAGAAAGACACTCCATCCATCCAGTCGATCCATCTACTATGTTAGGGTCATTCATTCGCGTCGTTTTTATCTACTCGAGGCATTTCTCAGAGGAATATTAGAGCAATTAATGCAGAGCCAGTGTCCTCAGTTATGCCTGAACTATAAAGGCAATTTCGTAATCTTTTCCAAGAGGGCAGACTCTTTTTGGTTTCTCTAATATTGCTCTAC
This sequence comes from Cupressus sempervirens, assembly GCA_028749045.1. NCBI lineage: Eukaryota > Viridiplantae > Streptophyta > Pinopsida > Cupressales > Cupressaceae > Cupressus > Cupressus sempervirens. The sequence continues at coordinate 761,556,261 of CM053785.1, forward strand.
AATTCTCAGTGTAACATTCCCTATGCCTCTGAACTGAATGATTTTCTGTTTTATCTCCTTCAGCCATTAATGTGTATGTGCATCCCTTTTGCCTCTCATTGGTGTATGTCGAGATCTGTAGTCTGCATACTGTATCTATTTTTGCCTACTGGATAATATATAAGTGAGATTCCTCTTTCCTTGTGTTATTCAGTTTGGTTTCCTGATCTGCATGAGGTTATCAGATCAAAACAAGTCTGTATGTGTATATCCTTAGTTTCATTCTAGTTCAATAGTGCACATATGGGCAGAAATGGGTCTGAACACTCTATTTCGGTGCATCACCTCCATAGTTTAGGTAGGGTAGAGTTGTTTTCTGCATCTCCTTCTTCCCCTTTTCCTTTCAAGAGTAGTTAGGTGCACCCTGATAGTAAAAGGAAGCCAACCTTCTCCAGAGACTCAACCTCGTAGTTCAAGTCCCATAGCTTGGAGGTTGTTTCCATGTTTCACTAGGTTTTCCTCATGCATAGGCCTTGGACAAGGTTGCAAACCTAAGTGACAACAGTTTTTGGCACGCCCGGTGGGACCACAACAACAAGATCAAGAAAAGACTTAAAGTCTACTGGTGTCAAAGAGGAAAGAGTTTCAAGATTAATATTGAAGAGGTAGTGCTGGCTTCAGTATTCAAGCCTTCACGAGGCTGATTCTTCAGAGTACTTGGCGACTCTGAACAACAACAAATCTAGTTCTAGGCCAAAGTTGCAGAAATTCATGCCCAGAGTTGAAACAAGGGCATCTTCTAGAGGTAAATTTCAATATCAAGAGCTTTCTCTTTCAAATCCTAGAAGAAGGAGGACTAGAACTTCATTATCAGCAGTTAGGGGTGTAATAACAGTTAATATACCTGTACGGTCTATCTCTACTCCTCCTACTATTCGAATTCAGCCTAGATTGCCATCAACACTCATCAATAGAACACTTGTTTACATGGCATAGCCAAGGGTTCATGCATTTGCCACCTTTAATGGTGGGAGTCCTCTATTGTTAGCCCAAAGACATGATAAACCAGTATCTGCACTAAAATGTATACCTAATTTTACTGGTGAAACTTCCATCTCCCCTTTAGAGCATATTCAAGAAGTAGCAAATGTCTGTAATATTCATGGTATTACAGAGGATGATGTTGCTGTCAGACTTCTAGCCTCATCTTTAAAAGGAAAAGTGTTACAGTGGTATAGAGGCTTAGCTCATGGTTCTATAACTAATTGGGATGAACTAGGAGTAGGATTATGCAAACATTTTGAGGATAGAAGTGACTATCTGTCACTTTTAGAGCAGTTGACTACAATAAAAAGAGCCCCCCATGAGTGTATGACTGATTTTAACTATAGATTTCAAAAGACATGGGATAGAATACCTACTACAGTGAAACCTACCCCTGGTAATGCCTTCTTGCATTACCTTAGAGCTTTTAATAGTGATATTGCCACTACAATCCAAACTATGGGAGGAGATACCTTGCCTAATGCTTATGAGATAGCCATAAAAGCCGAGGACATCCTAATACAAGGAGGAAAATTGGCTCCAAGGCCCCCTATGCCTTTCTTTCCTTATGTTCCTAACCACCAACCAACAATGGCCCCTCTTCCTACAACTTCTACATCACAAGCCCTTACTCCAGTCCCTCAAGCTTCTACATCCTCAAATGGGATAGATGAGCTCAAAGAAATGCTCCAAGGTCTAGTGTTGAATACAGATAAAAGAGAGAAGACCCTAGATAAAAAATTGCAAGAGTAGGGGAGAGAGTTGAAGGACCAAGGAAAGAGATTAGAGGATAGTTTTTCTCTAATACAAAAGATGAGTAACAAGGTGGTGGCCTTAGAAAGGCAGCAAGCTAAAAGTGGCAAGCCTCCCTAATTGCAATATCAAACTCCAAGTGGTAGTAGGCCTCCTAATCAGTGGAATAGCTCTTTTGATCAGAGTAGGCAAAATAGTCATGACTCTGCTTCAAGCTCAAATCAGAACAAAGCTATAGTCCCTGAAAATAACTTGACCCAAGATCAAGATTTCTACCCTTCTTGCAACTATTCTTATTATACCTATTGCATGTGCCAGAAGGCAGAATCTTATATGGCCCTAACTATCCAAGAACCTACAGCAAAGCAATCATACAAGGAGGATCATCCCAAGGAGGCCTCATATATTCAAGGATGTGATGATTTCTCTTTCATGAATCATCAGGTTGGGGAGCATTGTAATGTAAACCAAGATTCTGTTGCTCATAACACAAGAAGCAAAAAGAGAGCTATGGAAAATGCTGCCCCTCCTTCTCCTAAGTAGACCTCAACTTCAAATGCTACACCTCATATGCATGTAGCAAGTGAACAAACAAGTACTCCACAACAGAAAAAGCAAGATCCAAGAAGGAAGGATGCAGGTGATCCTTATGTTGCTCCATCTCAACCTCTTATAAATACACCTCCCAAAGTTTCTACCAAAGTTCCTAATACACCATTCAGTGTGGTAGAGCAAATGAAGAAGATCAATGTGAATATTTCTATGTGGGATGTTGTTGCTACCATACAATTACAAAAGAGGATGCTGCAGCAAGAATTAGAGAAGATTGAACCCAAGGATCAGCCATCTACCATGGAGAGTGCCACAAGTCTAGTACAACCAGCAGGGGATATGGAGACAAACAAAAAGGTTAGACCTCCTCCATTCTATGTTTCTCTAATTATAGGAGGCAAATTAGTCGACAATTGCATGATAGATTCAGGGGCTAGTAGCTCAGTAATGCCTAGGTGTGTTGCTGATGCTTGAGGAATGAAATATGAGCCCATTATTAGGGATGTGTTACAATTAGATGGTAGTACTGTCAAAACTGTAGGTATCCTTAGGAATATGGAGATGGCCCTACATGCATGCCCTGGTTGCACTATGATTCAAGACATATCTGTTGCTGAAGTCAAGCCCTATTTTTCTATTTGTCTTTCAATGGATTTCACTACTCAAATTGGTGGATTCATATCTGCTAATTGGTCATATATGTCATTTAAGACCAGATATGGAGCCAATGCCTCAATTAGAGCAGAACCTCAAGCCCTTCATCACACTGAATCCTACAACCCCAACTTCATCAATATGAATTGCCCTATTCTAGAGATGGATGAAAATGATATAGTAAATGAACCTGTCACTTCCATAGCAGAGATTCCTGATTTCTTCTTGGATGAATGGGAAAATGCATATCAGTTTGAGCCTATGTCAGAGACTCTTGAGATAGGCCTTAGTACATATTGTGTAATAGAGAAAGATGCTCAAGTTCCTGATCTTGTTGGGACTAATGATGGTATAAATGGAATATGGAGTATGCATTTTGATGGCTCAAGGAATAGAAATGGAGCAGGGGCTGGTGTTATGTTGGTCTCTCCTACACAAATAAGATACTACTTCTCCTTTAGGCTCCAATTTAGTTGCACCAATAACGTGGCTGAGTATGAATCTTTGATTCAAGGTCTCTTACTTGCCCAAAAGAGAGGAATTCAAGCCTTGAAAGTATATGGAGATAGTGAGTTGGTAGTTAACCAAGTGAGAAATCAGAATATCACCAAAAATGGCTTGCTCAAGTCTTACAAACATAGAGTCTAGGATTTGCTTGAGGGCTTCAATGCATTCAATATTCAGAGCATTCCTAGGAAAGGAAATAAACATGTTGATAGACTTGCAGCAGTGGGTACATCTTATGATGTACCAGGGAATCTTGAGGAAGAAAAGAAGCAAAAAATAAGGGTGGTAGTGAGGCCTGCCATCCTTGATAACAACACTCATTGGTAGGTGTTTGATTCTAATGAGAAAATTGTGAGTTTCTTGCAGAATGAGGCAAAATTCTCAGATAGAAATCAGTCAAGGCTGCAAGATCAGTATGGTGACCAGATTATTCACCTTAGTTCTAACAAGTTTCCCAAGGGTCTCATCACCTTGGAGAGTGTCTTTAATCTTGATGATCAAACAAGAAGCAAAGGAATGAATCTAGCTACAGAAAAGGATGATTATGCCCCAGTTACAATTGCTAATGGAAAATCTCTGAATATGGGGAAGGTATGTTCTGAAACTAAGCAAGAAAACTTCATTCATTTATGTCAAGAATTTAATGATATATTTTCTTGGACATATGATGACTTAAAAGGGTTTGACCCTAGTTTGTTTTAGCATACCATAGATTTAGTTGATAAGGCCAAACTAGTAAGGCAAAAATAGAGACCAATGAATCCTAAGATTTAGCCCCTAATGAGAAAAGAACTATCCAAGTTGATAGAGGCCAATATAATATTTCCTATAAAAAACTCATCATGGGTAGCTAACCTTATCCCTATAAGGAAGAAGAATGGAGAAATCAGATTGTGTGTGGACTTTAGGGATCTCAATCAGGCTTCTCTTAAAGATCACCATCCTCTCCCTTCCATGGAGCAAATCCTGTCTAAGGTCAGTGGGTCTAGGAGATTCTCTTTTCTTGATGGATTCTCTGGTTATAATCAAGTGCTGGTTAAAGAATCTGACAGATATAAGACAACATTCACTACTAAATGGGGCACCTATGCTTATTACAAGATGCCATTTGGACTAACAAATGCAGGTGCCACATTCCAGAAGGCAATGGAGATGGCCTTCAAAAAATTAATTGACAAGTTTGTCTTAGTATACCTTGATGATATAACTGTATATTCAAAAAATGTAGAAGATCATTTTAATCATCTAAGGCAGGTATTTCTGAGATGTAGAGAGTTTGGGGTTTCCCTCAACCCAGCCAAGTGTGTCTTTGCTACAAGCTAAGGAAAATTATAGGGACACATTGTATCTGAGGATGGGCTGACCATTGATCCAGAAAGAACAAAGGAAATACTTGCCCTTCCTCTTCCTAAACACAAGAAGGGGCTGCAAATTTTCCTTGGTAGAATAAATTTTGTAAGAAGGTTTATTCCTAATCTTGCTACCATGGTGAAACCTCTTACAGCCATGCTTAAGAAAGACATGGTCTTCTCATGGACCAAGGAGGGGAAGGAGAGTTTTGAAGAGATCAAGGCAGCCATAGTGAAATGTCCCTTTACTAATTTTATATGATATTTCATGCCTCTAATCAGATCTTTAAAATCAAACAACTAATATCACAAAGATCCACCAAATTTCTCAAGAAAACCCAAATCGGGTATGCCGAAAATAGTGCCAAAAGCTTCACAACTTCACCTATTATTAATAAATCTGAAAATGGAAATTTTTACAAAAATTTCAGCAGAATAAAAGCCTACAAAATGAAATTTATAGATATATATAGCATTTACACAACAGCTCACAAACGTAGGACAAAAACTATGCTCATTGGGCTCCCAAAAACAACACAAAATAGCGTAAAATACCACAAAAGCACTGATAATCTATCACAGAAGTATAATCACAACCAAATACATGTATTCAGCTCTATTTTAACATCTAAAAGTCTGAAATACAGCAGCAACCCAAACTGATATGAAATACTCAACTAGAAACACCAAACTCTTACAAAAAAATACACCCAAAAACTCACAAATCTGCACTGTTCAGCACAAAGGAAAACTCTGCATGAGCATGCACATGGAATGGCTTCAAACTCCCATCCTTAGCCTTCCTAGAAACTTACAAACTCCCATTCTTGGGTCTCCATAGAAACCTACAAACACCCATTCTTGGGTCTCCTTCTCCACAGGTTTGGCAGCCTCTGAAGAATAACAAAGAAATGAGCAAAAATCAAGTTCTGGAATGAGCCTAAAATGCCTCCAAACCCCTTAAAAGAGGGAATAACCCTAACTCATGTACAAGAGGGGTTAATGAAACATATTTTAATAATAATTTTCATTTATTAGTCCATTCACTTCCAAAGATTATCCCCCTTTGCTGAAACTTCACCTTTTTGGGCCTGCTTGCCTTAGCAAAGATTATTATTTTTAATTATTTGAAAAGGGGACATGACAAGTCCTCCCCTTCCAAATATTGCTTGTCCTCAAGCAATGGCTGAACAATAAGCCAATCAATCCACCTAGATCCCAAATGTAGTTATGAACTATACTACTACCAATTAACACAGGCTCTTGCAATATCCTCTGCAATATGACCAAGAGGAATCCATAATCAAACTGACAATTACAGCTCAACCAAACTCCAAAATCACCACTACCACAATCAGAAACCCACGAGACACAAACTCTTAGAACATCAGAACCCAAGTAAAGTGGACAAATCAAACTGCCAACACAATAAATACCATTAACACATCCCACTCGCCTATATGGAATGTACATTCCAACTCTGCAACAATGGCGAATCCTCTCAAATGAAACTATACCAAGTATGGGGAATCCACACACTATACAACTCCTACAGTCAACATAACTCTGTAGATCATCAGCCACTATCTCATAACCATAACTCCCATGCACCCTTGATGGTGAAAAGCCATCACAAGATAAATAGCAAGAAATGGAACCCAAACTAAATTTTCCTACCATCAACTCCTCAACACAAGGATCAAATGCTAACTGATGTACATACCCTGCAATATAATGTTGATTAAAAAAACCAACCTCAGTCAACAACTCACTATGAACAAGTGATACAACCCACTGTGACTGATCACTAGCTAAGTCAGGATATGTCATAGCCAAAGGAGTAGAATCAATAACAACACCCACTCAAGCATCGCTCCCAAACTCCTTCTCTAAGTCACATATTATCAAGCTGTCAACTATAGAACCTATCACCATGTCATGCCCATCACAAATCTCATCTTGAGGCATCAAACTGTCCCATAACTGATGATAAGCACTAGGAACCAAAGTACATCTCTGTATCATCATCTCATCAACATGATCATCAAAAGTAGATTGATGAGCATACCTCACAGTGTAATGCCGATAGAATGCACCAATCTCAATTAGTGGCTCAAACTGTAATCTAGATGTAACTAACTACAATCGATCACTAACCAAGTTGGAACTGACTACTACCTTTGAAGATATCACCAAGGGAGTAGTATTACTAGCAAGAACCATGCCAAATACCGACTCACCAACATCACACATGATCTTTGATACATCTCTAGTCTTCATGCCATCAGTACTAGAGGCCACCACCATGTCAGGCATACAACAATCTGCTACAACACCCAACTCAACTGAACCTGACTCTAGTGGGAATGAACCTGATATGCCAATGTTAGTATCAAGGATGGATGCATCCCCATCTCCATTGTCTCTGACAATCTCGGCCATGGACATCCTCAAATCACCAAACACCATAGCTTGTGACTGTATAGAATCAGGGAAAGATTGTAGTCACTCTAACTCCATAATCACCTTAGCCAAATGAAACTGTGACTCCTTGAAAGCCAACTGTGTACTCTCAAGAATCTCAGAAGTCACCTCAAGTTGCTCAGTAAGCTCACTCACGTCATCTTCCTTGGCCAAAAATGCATCATATGATGTACTACCCCACTCCATAAGATAATCTCTGTCAGCTACCAACTGCATATAATCATGTCTTAGAATCTGGATAGCCTCCCATAAAGAGTGGAACTCTATCAAGGAAAGATAACTACCTCCCTGCTCATCACTAGTAGGAGAACCCCATCCATAAACTGTTAACAATTGACGAGCAGCATCGAAATGTTGGCAAGAAATAGCAATGTCTCGCTCACTAACTCTCAACTGATTAGGCACATGATGGCACTGGCTTGACTGTCTCCTACAAACCTTCTCTGATGCACTGTCTAAAGGAGTATCCTCAAAGTTACTAGTCTCTAGAGTATTACCATCCATATCCTGTAAATCAACTCTAAAGCTCATATCAAAAAATGGAGTATAAAAAACTATAGCACTGTTGTCCAACTCCTTTGTACCCAAGGAAACTAAGTCTTTAAAATTTCCCACTGTGTCCTCTTAGATGTCATCAATGCCAGTATGATCCTAGGACTCATTTGTACACACTGCCAAATATGAAATATCATCAACACATTCTAGCAAGTATGGTCGACTGGATATATGAACAAAGCCCAACACCAGTGTATAAAAACTAATACCAACATCAAACAAGCTGCTAGCACAAGAAAAGATAACACCATGCAATCTGCTAATCAAATCCATGATAGCACCCAAACAAACACTACTACCAAAAAGTGTTAAAGATTTCCAGTCAACTGAATCCCAAATGCCAATATAACAATCTCAAGTCCATATCTGTAAACTAGAATCAACTAGTAACTCAAGCAAACTCCTCACTTGAGTAATATGACCAATACCAACTAACTCCACATACCTATCCGACATTATCCCTATATCCTGGATGTGAATGCAAGATGAACATGCAACATTATCAATGTCCACATATGATCTACCATTCACAAAAAGCTGAGTATTAGGAGTGCAAGATGAAACTAAACTCAATTCCATGCCATGCTTATCCCCATGTCTCTCCCAGTCTTGTAATGCCAATGGAGTATTCACCAAAGAAGCTCGAGTGTCCTCAAGCTCGTGAGAAAGCCTATCAACTTCCTCCTCCTTCCTCCTCAAGGCATCTAAATAGTCTCTGACAAGGCTAAGAAGATGATCACAATTTGATAGAAGATGTAAATAACTCAACTTCATCATTCCCATTCCTTCCCTAATCGCTTGTAAGTCAACACAAGGAGACTTTTCCTGAACTCCCTTATGTCTACCCTATAACTGAATCATTTGAATTTTATCCTCTATCATATCCCGCATACTATCATGATGAGATAATGAAGTCACAATACTATCTTTGTTCACCTTCAGATGGCTGGAAAAATCATATGGAGTACTACCTGCCTCAACCTCATGTGATGAAGCATCTAACTGTGCCTGGTACTCTTTCTCAGGAAAGTCATGAATGGTCAATGTCTGCTCATCTCTACCAGGTATCTCACCATCATGCACAACAACATCCTCATAATCATCATCCAAACCCACTACCTCCTGTGGTAGAGTAGAATCTGAGACCTTTGCCTAGCTATAAGCTAGTTTCTCAAAATCTTCATGCAAGTTCTTGGTAATTGTGTCATCTGCCCTATGAGAAAATCTGCCAAATAGAAATCCAGTCAACTTATCCACCTTATCTGGGTCAAACAACATGTCATTCATTATACAGTGGTGCTCAACCAACTGTTCAGACATGTCATGGCTTATTTTCCTAAGTTTATCTCGAATGTCTAAATAACCATCCTTTCTACTGTTCTGACTCTGGATATCAATTGTCCAAGATTGTGTCCTCTGAGACTTTGTACTATACTTGTCCATTTAGGATAAAGTAGACTGTAACCCCAATAGGTTATAACTTCTTCAAACATCAAGAACTAACATGCAATTGATTAGAAGTAGCATGCAACCATAGATTTTGACATGCAGTTGATTAGAAGCAACATGCAACCACCAAATTCACCAAGAACTGACATGAAAATGATTAGAAGTAGCATGCAACCATGGATTTTGACATGCAACTAATTAGAAGCAACATGCAACCATAAATTATGACATGCAAGATCTAGGTAGTTGTCAAAACTGACATGCAAGATTTGGGTAGTTGTCAAAACTGACATGCAAGATCTGGGTAGTTGTCAAAACTGACATGCAAACTTCTACAAACCCTTAGGCTGGCAAGATCATGGCTTTGATACCACTGAAATGTCACTTTTCTAATTTTACATGATATTTCATGCCTCTAATCGGATCTTTAAAATCAAACAACTAATATCACAAAGATCCACCAAATTTCTCAAGAAACGCCAAATTGGGTATGCCGAAAATAGTGCCAAAAGCTTCACAACTTCACCTATTATTAATAAATCTAAAAATGGAAAATTTTAAAAAAAATTTAGCAGCATAACAGCCTACAAAATGAAATTTCCAGATCTATATAGCATTTACACAACAGCTGACAAATGTAGGACAAAAACTATGCTCATCAGGCTCCCGAAAACAACACAAAATAGCCGAAAGTACCACAAAAGCACTGATAATCTATCAGAGAAGTATAATCATGACCAAATACATGTATTCAGCTCTATTTTAACATCCAAAAGTCTGAAATATAGCAGCAACCCAAACTGATATGAAATACTCAACTGGAAACACCAAACTCTTACAAAAAAATACACCCGAAAACTCACAAATCTGCACTGTTCAGCACAAAGGCAAACTCTGCATGAGCATGCACATGGAATGGCTTCAAACTCCCATCATTAGCCTTCCTAGAAACCTACAAAATCCCATTCTTGGGTCTCCCTGGAAACCTACAAACTCCCGTTCTTGGGTCTCCTTCTGCACAGGTTTATCAGCCTTTGAAGAATAACAAAGAAATGAGCAAAAATCAAGTTCTGGAATGAGCCCAAAATGCCTCCAAACCCCTTAAAAGAGGGAATAAACCTAACTCACATCCAAGAGGGGTTAATGAAACATATTTTAATAATAATTTTCATTTATTAGTCCATTCGCTTCCAAAGATTATCCCCCTTTGCTGAAACTTCACATTTTTGGGCCTGCTTGCCTTAGCAAAGATTATTATTTTTAATTATTTGAAAAGGGGACATGACACATAGCCTCAGCCCCTACTCTCATGAACCCAAATTTTGAGAAAGATTTCATCCTCTACACTTTAGGTGGTGAGTCAAGTATCTCTACTATCTTGACTCAAACAAATGACAAGGATGAGGAGCAGCCCGTAGCCTTCTTCAGTGAAGGGCTCAAGGAATATGAAGATAAGTACAACTTTGTAGAGAAGCAAGCCCTTGTAGTCATCAGAGCCTTGAAGAAATTCAAGCACCTCTTATCCCACAATAGGATGCATTTTTTGGTGCCCCATGCCAGTGTAAAAGATTTTCTATTAAGCAAGGATATCAGTGAAAAGAGAGCTGGATGGATCACTAGGGTAATGGAATATGATGTTGATATTCAGATTACCAAGCTGGTAAGAGGGAGAGGATTGTGCAAAGAAATTTTATCAGGTCAGGATTCTAATGAAGAGCCTACTATGATATTAACAGAGCAACAAGAAGTAAGAAATGTTGATCATCAAAAGAGCTGGATAAATGATATGAAGAGCTTCTTATCAAGGGATGGATACCCTCAGGGATTGGAAAAAGCTAAAAGAAGACAATATAGACTATAGTCCATTCCCTATGTTGTAATTGATGGTATCCTATTCAGGAGGGATTTTAATGGGACCCTGTTGAGATGCATCGAAGAGGATCAGGCTGAAAGGATGATTAAAGAACTTCATGATGGCCCTGATGGCGGCCATTTCTCTGCAAGAACAACTGCCATGAAGATCATGAGGGCTGGTTATTATTGGCCATCTCTGTTCCATGATTGTTATAGGTATGTGAGAAAATGTGCTTTCTTTTCAAGCAAACAAAGGCTTGCAGCTCTCCCCCTTCATCCTATTTAGGTGGATCAGCCCTTTACCCAGTGGGGGTTGGATTTTATATGCCCCATTAATCCTCCATCTAGTGCAGGTCATAAATGGATTTTGGCTGCTACTAATTATTTCACTAGGTAGACAGAGGCAGTTGCCTTGAAGGATGCCACAGAACCATCAGTTGTTGAATTCCTTGATGGGATTATATCTAGGTTTGGTGCTCCTTCTACTATCATCTCAGACAATGCCAAGTCTTTTGTTGGAACCCATATTTGTGCATGGGCAATGAATCAAAAGGTCTACCTGAGCACATCATCAAATTATTATCCCTAGGGTAACAGTTTTTCTGAGTCTTCCAACAAGAATCTGATCAGAATCATGAAGAGGACGATAGAAGACAATCAGAGGGTCTGGCATAAAAAATTAAGAACTGCTCTGTGGGCTGATAGGATAACACCCAAGAGATCTGTTGGGAATTCACCTTTTTTGCTGGTATATGGTAGGGAGGCCAGACTCCCAATCTCATTGGAATTCCCATCCTTAGAGTTGGCTCATTAGTTGGAATTAATTGAAGATAGTGCCATGTCAGTAAGAATGGAAGAGCTGATTGAACTAGAAGAAAAGAGAAACAAAGCCATGCAAACCTTGGAAATGCATTAGCAGCAGATGAAAAGGAGTTTTGATAAGAAGGCTAGGGTTAGAACCTTCAGAGAGGGAGATTTAGTCCTCAAGTGGGATTCAGACAGAGCAAAACCAGGAAGACATTCTAAGTTTGAGCCACTATGGAGTGGCCCCTATCTGATTGCCAGTTGCAAATAGGCTAATGCATTCCAACTGAGCAGACCCAACGGTGAAGTTCTGCCCATCCCAGTCAATGGGATTTATCTTAAAGCTTGCTTCTGATGAAGATTGTGAATCCATGTACATAGTTAGTCTAGTTTCTTTTCTGTTATTTCTTGCTTTTCAAGAAGTGCGCATGCACAAGGTTTCTCTTTTTGAGTTGCCAGCTTCCGAAGTTTTGACAGTCTCAGGTTGTAGAGGAAGTTCTATTTTTGTTTCTAGTTGTAGTTGCAAAGCTAGGGTTTTCAATCTCTCACAGGATGGGTTAGGGTTTTGCAGTTCTTAGATTCACACTTTTTGACCCTATAGCCCAATGGAGTTTTTGCAGGCACTGGTCTTATGCATCGAGCAGGCTCATGCCCCCTACGAGTTGCTAGAAATGTTACCACATTTTTTTTGCCTCGCCAAGTTTCAAAATTCAAATGTTTCTCGTCCAATGGCTAGTTCCCACAGTTAGTATTTTTTAATGCCAAGCCCTATGTTATGTTTTGCGGCCTGCAAAATTCTTTGCCATCGGATCGAGGCAAATCAACGAATGGCACCATTGTGCTATGGGGAAGTTGCGCAAGATTTATGATGCTGACATAAGACCTTGATGACACGTTGCGTTGGTGGGTTCAATATCAGTGAATATGTCCCAGTGTTCGACGGCCGAAAAAGTTCTACGGCGCCGTAGGCACTATGTTGCTATTGCACGTTGGTCGAGAAATCTCCATAATGACATAACGCCCGACAAAAAAGGTGTTCGGCGGGCAGTCAGTTTCATGGATCGAAAAATCCAAAAGGATCAGAAAACTCATGAATTTTTCGATAGCAACATAGCACTCAGTCGACTGTAAGATTTTTTACGGTGAGTCCCAGTATCGGCAGCAAGGTTCATGGTGACAAAAAAATTAGTGGTAGGAACTTCAGGCAAGCAGTTGGGTCCCATTTGTTCTTCACCTGTATAGTCAGAAGCCCGACGCCATGGTGGTGAATCAGAAGGAGCCACGTGCAAATCAGAGGACATGTCATCACCTGAGCACTATGGCGCTATGGGAATTTGACCTCAATTTTCTCATAGCAACATGGTGCCTAGCCGACACGTGGCCCCCCGTGGGGTCGAGTCTTGGAATCTGCCAGGTCGGCACTTCAAATGACCAATCGAGAGATGTTGGGTGTATGAATTAGAACACAGTTGCGTCATGGGACCAGGTCGTCAACGTCGTCAGTATCGTCAGAGGTTAAGATCTCCACCGTCAGATCCGTGAAGATCAACGGCAGGCGCCATCGCGCTATGAGCAAGCTGCGCAAGGTTTACCATAGTGACATGGCACCCTTTCACCACGTGTCGGTGGGGCCCGGTTGCAATAGGGTACGTCTGACAGATGTCGCCAGGTGTCATTCAGGTGTAGGGCATTCTGTCGAGGTGGTGCCAGATACAATGGGCCCGGGGTGAAGCAAGTACGACACATGATGAGTCTTTGCAATTGTCAGACTTACAGAGATTGATGGCAGGCGCCATCGCGCTATGAAGAAGTTGCACGGTCTTTACATTGGTGACATAGCGCCCTATTGACGCGTGTCTCACTGGCCCGATCAGGGCTGGCGGTTAGCGGCTGGCGGTTATGGTTAATAATAACAGTTTGAAGGTGGCACGATTAGTTAAGTAAAGGCGGTCGACCGCGGGAAGACTCCCCAGGTGGCAGAATAAAGAGAGATGATTAGCCCAGCTAGTTTGTATAGCCTGGTTGACTTTTTGACTTCGATGGATTCATGAGACTAGGTACGATAAGAGATCAAGTTTTGCCACGAATCTGATTGTGTGATTAATTGCCACCAACTCAGAATGAATACCAGATGCAGAAAGACACTCCATCCATCTAGTCAATCCATCTACTGTGTCAGGGTCATTCATTGGCACCGTTTCTATCTACTCGAGGCATTTCTCAGAGGAATATCATATTTTTACTCAAAACCACCAGATCTTTGATCGGATTTTTTAGGGTGAGAAGTTATTACCAGTAGTTGAGCAGTTAATGCAGAGTCAGTGTCCTTAGTTATGCCTGAACTATAAAGGCAATTTTGTAATCTTTTCCAAGAGGGCAGACTCTTTCTGGTTTCTCTGATATTGCTCTGCAATTCTCAGTATAACATTCCCTGTGCCTCTGAACTGAATGATTTTCTGTTTTATCTCCTTCAGCCATTAATGTGTATGTGCATCCCTTTTACCTCTCATTGGTGTATTGTCGAGATCCGTAGCCTGCATACTGTATCTATTTTTGCCTACTGGATAATATATAAGTGAGATTCCTCTTTCCTTGTGTTATTCAGTTGGTTTCCTAATCTGCATGAGGTTATTAGATCAAAAAAAGTTTGTATGTGTATATCCTTAGTTTCATTCTGGTTCAATAGTGCACACATGGGCAGAAATGGGTCTGAACACTCTATTTCGGTGCATCACCTCTGTAGTTTAGGTAGGGTAGAGTTGTTTTTTGCATCTCCTTCTTCCCCTTTTCCTTTTGAGAGTAGTTAGGTGCACCCTGATAGTAAGAGGAAGCTGGCCTTCTCCAGAGACTCAACCTCGTAGTTCAAGTCCCACAACTTGGAGGTTGTTTCCATGTTTCACTAGGTTGTCCTTGCACATAGGCCTTGGACAAGGGTGCAAACCTATGTGGCAACAATTTCCTAGCCCCCAACTATACATCCACACAATAGAAACACAATAGCAAGAAACAATAATGCAAGATATGATGCCAAATTATAATACATGATTTATACATAGATAATTGATTACATGCAATATGCCTAGCTATAAGGCCTTCTGGGTTAGGGCCAAATAAAAATAGAAAATTACAAAATCAGTTTTGCAAGATCCAACATGATCCAACTTACAACCAATTGCAGCTAGTCCAGATACACAACTCGATAAGAACACCAAGAAGAATCCACATTTGTACCCGCAGGTCCACGAAGAGATCTTCTAGTTCCTAAGCCATAGCTCTAGCTCTTCAAATTCACATCTGTAGCTCCTCCTCTTTCCCATGATAGATGAATAATGACTAAAGACTTCTCCAAATCCCCTACTTGTACCAATCTAAGCTACAAGTTGGCTCAAAACACAAATTAAATACAAATACATAAATTAAATGCCACAAGTCGGCCTGCAACAGTAATTAAATGCCCAAAATTGATATTCGAGTAAAATTGTGATATCTCCTATCTTTGATTGAATTAGAACTCGTTCCTTGAACCATAGGTAGAAATCTAGGTCCTCTACAACTCCTTAAATTTTCATTCTCTAACTCATTGTGGAAAATTAGTTACACAACCTACAATAGATACCAAATTCTTAAACAAGGCCAAGCTCCATAGACCATACCGAGCAACCAAAGACCATGTTGAGTTCCTAGACCATATTGAGCTCCAAAGACCATGCCAAGTCCCATAGACCATGCCAAAATCCTTGACCATGCTAAGCTCAATAGAACATATCGAGCTCTAAGACCGTGTTGAGCTCCATAGAGCATGTCGAGCACCAATCCTTCCTTGACTGAGTACAAGTCCAAGCACCCTCCAAAGCAACTACCAAGCCTCCTCCCATGAACTCCAAAGTAGTCACCAAGAAAAATCAAGATGCTCCTACATCATTAGGTATTCTTATGAAAAATTACATCTTCCTCATGATTTGCATACAAAAATTCAAATTTACTCTATAATATGCTATTATTATGTAAAGTTTAACAATCATGGAAGGTATCTTACTAGAATAAATAATATGCAAAACATAATGAGAAATAATATCTCACCCCATTTCTTCTCAAAGGATTTAAGGTTTTTTTTTAGTAAACTTTTTCTGCTAGGAGCATTAAGACCCCTAGCATTCCATGTTGTAATCTTCATGACTCCTCAGGAAGGCACTTCCCCTTCCCATTGCTAAATAATTGATCTATCTTTGGCTGTTCTCTATTGTGCCCATCTACTTCCCTAAGTTCCTTTAAGGATCTTCTTCCTCTTTTACCTTTCACTTTTCCACATTTAGGTTATTTAAGACCTTCTTGGTTCATTTGAATCCCAAGTTGGTCTAAATTTATTTTTGCATTCTAAACAACAGTAATCTTATTACAAGAGTTCCTTTCAATTTCCTCATTTTTGAGTTCTCTTAATATTTGATTTATTAGACCAGGATTCTTTTCCAAATCTGTATCTGAGCCTACTTTTCTATCATTACTCATACCTTTATCCTTCTATTCCAAAACTATTCCATGCTCTTGTATCTAAGATTGACTCATGTTATTATCCTCATTCTCAATGTTTAATAGATCTCTTCTTAGATCTTCACAAGTTTAATTGTTACCTCCTAATTTGAGAATCCTCTGGATTAAGTCTTTCTTCTAAGCTTTAGTACTTTTGTCAATGTTCTCAAAGCTAAATACTTGAATTAATTCATCAGTTAAAAGATTAAGGCTATCTTCTTCTAATTTTGATGTGCTCAAAATCTCTACTGTTGGGTCCAAGATAATATCCTTATTCAAGAAATCATGAAGTTCCTCTATAAGAGACTTATCTGCTTTCTTTGTACTAATTTCCTTAACTTTTTTATTGCCGATTGGGGTAAATGGTAAGTTTATTGAGGCTACTAGAGTTTTCCAAAACTTGTATAAGCTATTAGAGACCAGAGTTACTCCCTTGTCATCTAGTACCTACAACTGGCAATGTTCCATTTTTTCTCTTTTCCTTCTATGTTTTATATTCCTCTTCATCTTTTTCATTTGGTTCAAATAGAAACAAATTCTCTATGTCCTCTATATTGCCCTCTTTATTGTCCCATGCATGCTCTACTTGCTGTGATATTGAGTTCACTCTGTGTGTGGCATCTCTGCTTGTAGGACTCAATTTGTTCTCTGTAGAAACTCTATTAAGAGGGGAATCTAGATCCTTATGCTTAACTATAGTGGGATTGAATTTTTCCATTTCCATTTCTTTACATATCAGTTGTTCCTGCAGATGCTATGATTTTTTGTTTCCACTATTTTCCCTAAATTGTCCATCTTCTACTACCTTATTCTATCCCATACTACTTTTTGCTACTTTTTTCTTTCCTTTAGATCTCCATTTCCTAATAGAATTATCATCTTTTGTCAATTTTGGGTTCTCCTTGTAATCAACCACAGCTTAACTTTATCTACTAGAGCTTCATGTGTCCTTCCACTAGCTATCCTTTATGTGCAAAAAGGTTCTATATGGAACTCAAACTTCTCATAAGATATTGTGTTGGTATTCTTATCTAAATTCCTTTGACTCATTCTCTTTTTCCTAATTCTCATCATTGGGAACTTACTGTTGAAATCTGAAGTGAGATCTTGAATTTGATTTTTCTATTGTTGTCTAACCTTCTAATTTCTAATATTTTACCTCCAAACGATTATAGTTTTAGATCATATGTAGCTTCTTCTTTTATCCCTTTCGTCTGCATCTGTGTTGATTGATTAAACTTGGTTTTGATGAGCATTTTCACATTATTGTAGTACTAAAAGTTGGAATCAATACCTATTAACTCTCCCAAAGCAGATCCTAAAGACCTAGGTATCTCTATTTGGAGAAGCTCCGGAGGTAAAGATTGAATATTAAAATAGGTTGGTATCATAAAATCTAATTAATTATTTCTAAGTTTTATCTCATTACAAGATATACACTTAAGGTCCCAATTGATTTTTTTTTTAAAAATTGAAAACATCATGGATTTGGATTTTTTCTAAAAAAATCAATTCTTGATATTCATGATCTGCATACAATAAAAATTTTGGAAGAAAAATACTAGATTGAATCTAGAAATCTTTTTTTTGACTTTGTTATGTCCTTACTACATTTTGTGCATAGATTAACCTGTCCCTAAGTTAAAGTCTTGTACTCAACTTTTTCATGTCATGCCTATGTATTGTTTTTGTAATTGAAAGAATAAAATTTTATTAACGAAATGAATATTTCATATCATACCCTATGTGATGTAATACTTTATTTATATCAGTCTAATATTGAGGACAATAACATAAAGTATCTTCAACTTATATCATTCTATATTAAGGATGACATTAATTGAGTCACTATTTGTCCACATCAACAAAACAAGGATGCTGATTTGTGCTGGTAGAAATAAGAACAGTAACATGTATAAAGTCTCTAAAATAAGTTGTTTCATTTTGTGTACATAAAACCAAAAACCCTATTGTAGCACAAAACAATGAGTTAAATTGTCAATAAATATATTTTTGTTAATACCTTCAAATACAATATATATTAAAACTTTATAGTTGCAAAAGTACTTAATAATAAATTATTATAATGGAAGAAACAACTCAAAAACTTGCCACTCCATATGTAGCACAAAATAACCAATTAAATTGTCAATAAATCTATTGTGTTGAATTATTTAAAATACAATAAATTTTCAAACTTTATAGCCACAAAAAAGTAGTTGAATAATAAACTCTTTAAATTGGACAAACAAATTAAAAAGTTGCACTACATTGAATATCCTATAGTTTCTGCCTAAGAAACTAATAAGTTACTTAGATTTGATATGTGGAATACTTTTCTTGATAGTTATGCCATCTTATTTAACAAAAAAAAAAAAATTATATTTATTAATGAATGAATTTTATATTAGAATATATTGCTTATAAATTAAGCATTATTAGATTTTTAAAAAATAAAGATCTTACACAATTTCATATAACTATTAAATAATTTAAAAATTAAATCATATAACTATGATTCTCTCTTTTATGTTTAACATTGAATAATTATATATTTTTATTGAGTAAATTTTTAGATAATTTGTATATTTTGAAATGAAAATAGTTAAAATAAATAAAAAGTTATCAATAATAGGTATGTCATTTCCAATGGGTCTATAATTTTAAATCTTATTGAAGATGTAATTTTATTATTAAAAATAATAAACAATTACATGCTATGATTCATTCTACTATAAATTAATATTAGACATCTCATAATATAAAAGTTAAAATTGTGTCTTATAATATATGATATTTTTAATGTACTTTAATCATATTAAATTTTCTAAAATAACTAGTATATATATTGTATATTGAGTAAGTTTTCGAAGAATAACTCAGTGGTTTCTCCACATCTTAATCTGAAGACAACTCAACTTTTGAGATATCGCAAAATTTTACAGCAATGCTTTGAGAAGGAATATTATTCACAATCATCTATTATGGGTAATATTGTCAAGGTCATTGAGATGGACCTAAAAAAGAATATACTTTAGGAGTATTTAAAAGACCCAACCTTTACTGGATTTAACCTTGAAAGTTGGAAAGAGACTAAATATGAAACCTTTAACATAATTCTTAAATACTGAGCTTATGAGTACACCCTTAAAAATACAAATTTTAGTGAATATTTTGAAGATTATAACCTAAAAGATTACAATGGAGAAGAATAAATCGAATGGTTGTCCTTCCATGAGTTAGTCCCTTTACTAGTGAGAGTAGAATCCCTAAAAAATTACCTAGGTTATCAATAGGACATGAAATTGACTAAAAAACTATAGGGTGAAACTAAGAATTTGATCAGAATTAATAAAGTGTGATGTACATGTGCATTATAGAGGTTGTGATTGTCATTAGAAATAT
This sequence comes from Cupressus sempervirens, assembly GCA_028749045.1. Taxonomy (NCBI): domain Eukaryota; kingdom Viridiplantae; phylum Streptophyta; class Pinopsida; order Cupressales; family Cupressaceae; genus Cupressus; species Cupressus sempervirens. The sequence continues at coordinate 761,576,177 of CM053785.1, forward strand.
AAAAATGTAAAAGAGAAAATCTTTAGATTAAGTAGTGAGGACAAAATGTGACCAATAGTGATCTTTTCATTGGGACGAGGAGCTAAAATATATCATGGATAGATGGGGCTATGTTTTTATTGTCCTTTGATGCATCATTTTTCTACCTTTGTGTCTAGTTTTGTTGTATTTTTTTCTTTAGAACTTAAATAATTTTTCCTTATGCTATTGTAAATTTCTTATAGACTCCAAATTGATTAGTGGAGTTTTGAATTTGGAAACATTAAGGGTTGGGCCTTTCTTTACTTAACATAAATGAAAAGAAATATAAATATTATAGAGTAATATCATGTAATTAGAACATTCATTATCATAAAAAGGTATAAAGTGACCATTCAATGATATAATTAAATTTACATAATCATGATCAATAAAATATTATATGGTTTCTTCTAATATTCATTTTATAATTAAACTTAATTTAGTTAATGTTTATGTGGAGTGAAGTAATAAAGAAATGATATTGTGCTATAAATCTTCTCATATAGGGCTCCATTAATAGTTTTTCTATACTATTAGATAGTAGAAGGAAAGTGTCAAATTAAATTTAGAAGTATTTTAAAAATATTTATCTACAATACTAAATATTTGGGAAGATGTGTATGTCCCATAATGTGCACATGTTCTAATGCATATTGTAAAACTGATGATATACTCCTTTTGTAACATGTGATTTATCATGGAGCTTTTCATTTGTATTTGTTGCCAGTAAATAAATCAAATAAGAATTGGTGGGTATACTTTTCAAGTGAATAAAATATTTTTTTCCTTTTCAAGTAGTGACCAGATATTAAAGGCTTTTGTAAGGTAATTCTAAATGATAGAAATCTACAAACTATTATGTTGGAGCTAGTACCATCATGGTTGAGGAAAACAATATTGTAGTAGAAGATGGTATGTAGACTCTTTAATCTAATTACATAAGACACAAGTTAATTTGGAGCTAATTTTTAGGTTATTTAGTATTTGAATCATAAGAATCTTATCACTCAAGGCTAGTCATGAGAATGCACCATCCTTGGGTAATAACACATCGTTCAAGAAAAGGTGTAGAAGATTTAATATATTGTTTATATTCTTCTTATATAATTGATAAATATCCCTTCATCCTTCTTCTATAATTGAAAAATATTCCTTCTTGAATGAGATTTATCATAATCTAGAAGCTTTCAGTAAAAAAATGATTTTATTATAATTATGCCACACTATGTTCTGATTAAGTAAAGAGCAAAGGGCCAAAACCCAATACACCTAAATTAACATCAAGTCCAAACACAACTCAACAAGGTCAAGAGACGTGACACCTCTAGAAAAAAATAGAACTGGAAAAAGCAACAACAACCAAGAAAAAAATATAAATTACAAACCAAGTTGCAAACCAAACAAAAAGTGGCCACCACAAAAAAGGAAAATAGATGGACCAAGAAAACACCAGCAAAAATAAAAAACCATAAACAAACAACATACTATTGCACCAATGAGCTCAACAATTGAACACTACCACCACAACTTTAAACCAATCCACTAATCACCAACTAGGAGATAAATTCTAGCACGATCATAAACTAGCACAAAAATAATAGGGACCCAACAAAAACCATTTAGAGGAAGCATGACACATGCCATCCCATTACCTGTGTAGCTCCTTGAGCTCATCCAACAAGGAGAACTTAGGGGGAGAAAAGACCTTGTCTCACTCAACCTCTAAGAGGCCTCTAGATTACCTTCTTCCTTTATTGGAGTCTCCTCCTTATGCTACCTATTCGTAGATCTCTCCTCAAGCTTGGCCATCTGACTACCAATGTCCTCCTTCATTTTTGTGTGAACCCAATATTTTTATGAGACTAAACTATTCATTTATTCCCAAACATAATCTTGATATTTTTTAATGGACTCTACGACCTTCAACATTTCATTTATTTCTTCCTCTAAGGAAACATTGTTCTTGATTTCCACAACCTACTCCTCTAATTTTTCTCAGTTATGAAGCTTTTCACCTAGCTCCCTACTGACTTCCCACAATACTTTATTCCTGCAAGAAAATATCTAATCCAAAAGAAATTTCTCCACCTATGCAATCACTTCCATATTGTTAATCTTCCTTGATGAAATGTGCATATGTAAGACAAACCACCTAGCCACCACTTTCAACCTATTGTAACAATTGGCTATATCTTCCAAGTGCAGGTCAAAAGTATCCAAATCAATAGTGCCTATTGGAAGTTTGTTAGTTGCTCCCCTTAGGATTTGTGACAAGGTCTTAACCACCTTCTCTGTACTATAAGTTGAGTGTTTGTATTAGGCATTGACAAATTGGTCTTTTGGTGCAATGACAACCCTATTGTAATAAGAGATAGTAGAGCTTGGTCACAAGTTCCAATCCTCAGACCCTTTGGTAATGCTAAGAGGGAAATTATTGGAAATTTTCTCAGTTCTCCCTTAAGGATTCATGGCAAGGGCTTAACCACATTCTTTGTACTATAAGTTGAGAAGTTGCACTGAGTATTGATAGACTTGTCTTTTGCTGCAAAAATAACCCCACTCTAACAAGCCTCGTCCTCTTTTTTGGGATAGGTCCCAATGCATGTTCCCAAGAAGCTTGTGGGTCACCCGAGTAGCTTAAATATAGAGTAGGGAAAGGATGATACATAGTGGAACATGTATGAAGGGGAGTACAAAACTAAGAAGATTTGTCTATGGTCCATTCAAACTCTATAACCAAGGAAGAATATTATTCAATACAAGTTTCTAAAGGAGTAAATATAGCCATTTATTTTAGCATATGGGAAAATCTATATTGGAGAGATCTTTAGAATGATTCCAAATTTTATTAGGATTTTTCTTTGTGATTAAATAATATTGTACCAAAGATCCCCATACATCATGATGTATTTAGTTACCTTGTCAAAATGTCTCATCAATCTCTATTGGAGGAAGCCCATTCCCTGAGTCTTCCCAAAAGAATACTCATGCCCAACATTCACAATCTAAGGCATCGATGGAAAAAAAATTTTTAAAAATTATTATCAATGATATAATCTGACATGGAGAAATTAGTAGGAGACAGATTAAGTATTTTAAATATCCTTTTAATGACTAGCTTGAGTCTAGATATTTAGCCTAAATAATACAAATTATATTTGAACATTTCTTGAAGAAAATATTCCATAGTGATTTAATATGAGATATAGCATGTCATTTTTAATATCATGAATACATGTACCTCCCTTGTATTTATTCTTAACAATCTATTCCTAAGAAATGAAAGATTTTTTCTATTTTGACTTTCTACAAGAAGTTTCAAATCAAATTTTGTACCCAATGGTCAATCTCTTGAGGAGATTGCAATGTCGTCATAATATAGTTTGGTATAGAACTCATATATAATTTAATCAAAATTATTTTTTGCTAATGATGCCCAATTTTCCTTCCAAGATGAGACTCTATTATTGATGAACATCAAAATATCACTTCAATATTTTGATTTGTTAGGTTCCAAAAATAATGGAATTCCTAAATATTTACATGAGAGAAATTCATTTTTCAACCGTAATAATTTTTACAATGACATAACTACCAAAGGGGGGCACTGTAGTTATTCTTTATCTAATTACATTTACTTTTTGTCAAGAATCTTTACAATAAACATTCATCACCATATTGATTGTTCTAGTCTCATTTATATTCCATGTACAAAATAACCGGAAATCATCACCAAACAATATATGGAGTTTGGAATCCTTACCCTAGACTACAAGTTAATTCCATGGTTGGCATGAATAAATCTACTAAGACATTTTGAAAGAATAATGAATGAAAATAGATATAAAAGATTTCCTTTTTTCATCCCTTGAGTAGGTTTTAAGTAACCACAATGAGTACGATCGAGTATAATAAAAAAATTGACTCCACATATGCATGATAAAATCTATTTAGATATTCTTATGAAAAATTACATCTTCCTCATGAGTTGCATACAAAAATTCAAATTTACTCTAAAATATGCTCTTGTCATGTAAAGTTTAACAATCATGGAAGGTATCTTACTAGAATGAATAATATGCAAAACATAATGAGAAATAATATCTCAACCCATTGTTTCTCATGAATCTTCCCTATCATGAATCTTCTCTATTTTGAAGAGATAGTTTAATTTTCTATAGAGTAAAATATCATCTTTACAAATTAAAAACAATAGTTGATAAATTAATATTAATAAAGCATTTGAGAGTGAGCCTAGTTTAGTGTTAAAGTCTATATTCTAGACACCTACATTGTTTTGAGTAAATCATAAGCATAAATAATAATAGATTAAATATTATGAAAATTTAATACATTTTTATTTTTAAATTTAATCAAATCATACATATATATATGTATTTTTATTTTATGGAGATTCAGCTTTTTTGCCTCACCTCTTTGGTTAAGAAGCAAGGATTGAGGAGTATCCATTCTGCCAAATTCACTCAAGGCACGATCTCGGCCTCATCCCTTTTAGAAGTTGGGGGTCTTGCACTCAACAAGACTTGATCACTATTGGGCTCTTTGTGAGCCTTTCAACTTCACCAGTAAACCAAGGGCCCTTTGACAAATGTATATTTTTTCTTAAATAATCTTCCTAAAAAATTAACAAATTTTAAATTTAATATACAACAAGACAATTTAATCTTCATAATATGAAATATTTTATGTTCTAAAAACATGGTTACATAGCTTGTCCATTCAAATTATAAGTTTTGTACTAGAATATATTACCCACACCTATATTTTCCTATCCATTGTAGAGGTTTTTTATTTATTTTATTTTGAAATAGTAGATTAACATACATGTAGAACATTTCTGTTAGCGAGCATTATCCTTCTATTTTGTTAATAGACAATCTAGACACCTATTGCGGGATCTAGCTGGAGATGTACTAGTGGATGTTGAAATCTCGTTGACAAGATGAGACGTATCCCACCTCTCCTGTGCATTTGCTTGGGAAAAAGGTTGGCCAATTTCTTATTGTGAACCAAATGTGTGTGTGTTCATTGACTCGTAATATTTCCTTTCGCCTTAGCTCAAGTCCTTTCCAAATCATATTTTATAAAAAAATTAATTAAGTTCCGCACATTACTCACAACGAGATGTTACTTAATGTAGCAATTGTTCTTCATTTTTTGGTAACATAACATAATAACCCTCGTCTAGTAAATGCAGAGAGCAATCCTACACCTCAGGCTGTTCGAACGGGTTCCATTGCGGTTGGGTCTGGTTTTGACACTGTTCCAACAAGATATGAAGATAATGTGGAGCCGACACCAAATGTACCCAGAGAACAATCAACCCATGAATTTTACCGAGGTGTAAATGATAAAGAGTATGCAGATGAAGTGGAGGCCGAAGCAGAAGACATGAGTGAGTTGAATGATGTGAAATATCTTCTTCAATCTCCCGAGGAGTTATGAAATGAAGAGAGGGCTCTGATGTCACTGCTTCTGCCTGAGGAAAAGGAGAAGATTATGGTGCCTGACGAAATCTCCACTCTTAATTTGGACCATACATTCGATGAAGCCATTTTCCTTGCCACACAAGCAAAGCCTCATACTTAAATAAACAACCAAGCTAAAATTAGGCGGTCTTCAAAAGGAGGGGATATTCTTCTCGCGTGGGACAAGGTAGCAATAAACAATTATGGATTTACTCAACTCGCTTCGGCCAAATAGCATAGATTAAGCATATAGATAGGCAAACTTTTTTATTAAGTCGATAGGCTTCACTCTTTGGGAGACCTTGGTCGGTTTGTTTGGATATTCCCACTGTCTTACGTCGAAAAAAATGGAAGTCGGAAAAGGTGGAAAATATATTTACATTCTTTGCCGTCAGATAGAAAAAGATTTACCAGTTAATCGTCAGAAAAGAAACTACAGTGGCATAAAGAATGTTTTGAGTCGTGTAAAGTACTCCTTGCTAAGGCATCACATATGTGTTTCAATTTGCATGAATTCAGAGAATTACGGTTTTCTAATTGTAAAATTTTCTATTTACATTATTTCAAAGAATTGGGATTTTCTAAGTGTACTTAATGTGAAAGGGCATAGTTAATTTATCAAATCAATGGTGTTAGTTGTATTAGAACAGTGCGAGACATTTCAAACAGATCCAACTGTTTGACAATTTTAGCCATCTTGTCCCTTCGTTCAATTTTATTGAAGCACACCTTCGACATTGACAACGAATCAATGAGTTGTTCTTGATAAATTAGACACTAATAAAATGCCCCACATCGACTTTCATTTATAAATTAAAAACTGATGTAATGTCCCATGCTTTCCTACCTGTGCATCCTCAAAAAGGGCATCTTCTATATTTGGTAAGCGCGTGCACAATTTTAAATTAGAAATTTAGTCAATCTATGAGGTTTAAGAGTTCCAAGAGTTTTACTAGGCCATCCACCACATTCTCCAAACATGTATATTTTTTTCTAAATAGCACTTTTAATTGTTGGAGAAGGATAATATGAAACTGTAATCTGATTGTATAAAACAGTCTTATACTTTATGATATTAGTTGTCAAAATCTGTGGTGATTATAGATAGAATAACAAGATGGGTTTGAATCTATACCTTTGCAAATGCATTCCATTATTGATCAGAATGCCTTTTCAAAAATTCTATTCATTCATATTGATTAGTAGCTATAATGGCAACAACATTATCAAGAATGCCTTTTCAAAATTCTATTCATTCATATTGATTAGTAGCTATAATGGCAACAACATTATCAAGAGCGTACTGATTGATTTAACTAGATTGTTTGAAGCTTGAACTTTAATCCAACTTTAGATCTATTCTAACATTAATGTAATGAAAATTTTGGGATTATTAGCATCTACATAGACATCTATTAACAAAAATTATTTCTATAGAGAGAAATGGTCCAGATCCCATCATAATAATTGTAAAAGAATTCTTCCTGCAAGCTACTTGCATAGTCTTGTGCATTCTTATCAATTGATTCATTTAATAGCTTGCAAATCCAAGTGAACATATTTATGCTTGTTAGGATTATTAAGACATTACCATTTATTTATCATCCCCTTTAGAAATTCAGTATGTAGTTGACCCTCGGAAACAATTTCCTTATATCATATTTTTGCCAATTAATTTCACTATAGGAAAGACTTAGTGAAATGGTCTATTAGTGTTTACTAGATCTTAGAATACTCTAGAATGACAAATAAAATAGCTTCAAATGGATGGTACAAAATATTATAATTTTGTGGAAATTTGGGTTACTGTGCTGTTAGAAGTTTTCGTCAAATCAATGCTATTTAGAGACTCAAATCCTTCCTCTATAGCATAGATGTCGGATACTCATAGAAATTTACCTCATAAGGATGTGAAAATTCACATTGAAGTCACTGATTATCAATCTCCTATCTTAAACAATTATTAAGCTATTAAAAATAAATTCATAGCAACTTCACTTATAAAATATGGAAAGAAATGCACAACACAAAGGACACAATATTTTCAAACAAATCATCCCTGGAAAAACCTCTAAGGGAAAACTAGTTCTATAGATGAGGAAATTATATTAACTAAAGAAAATAAAGATATACAAAATTCTTTGCCTCTCAATGGTAGATTTCTGATAACCTCTTAGTTTCTCTTGTTGATATTCCTCCACCACTATCCCCAACACTATCATTGCACCCTTGCTAACATTGCAAGATAGTTCTTTATCACTGCATACTCATTTGTTAACATTGCAAATACATCTACAAACTTGTTCTCCTTATACCCCCCAAAACCCCTTTTATTCTACTCCTATTGGAAAACCAACAAATGAGATTGATTCTCAATCGACAGTCGAGATTAAAACAACTTAACAACCCTAACCAAGATGGTTTCTAGTTGCTTCTAGAAAATTGGTAAATTAATTAACAATGTTTATCCCTAATCTAACCTATTAGTTAGCAAAACAATTATTTTCTAAATAAGTACATATGGATGAACAATTGTCTAAGCTACCAAAACTAACACTCCCTCTTAACGAGGAAGTTTTTTTGCATGACATCTAAATTATCTTTGAAGAAGATGAATTTTATCTTCCACAATGCTTTAGTTAGAATGTCTACTACGTACTTCTCTATAGATATGCACTGTAGATGAACGACTCCCCATTGTACCCAATCTCTGATGAAATGATATCTAATGTCTATATGTTTAGACCTATAATGAAATGTTCGATTCTAAGAAAACTTGACGCAACTCTATATATCGCAGTGTATCACGGTAGTCTCAACCTTTTGACCAAACAAGGCTACTAACAACTTTCAAAGCCATATAGCATCAATTTTTGCCATGCTAGCTACTGTGTATTCAGCTTCTGCTAAACTCAAAGCCATAGACTTCTACTTCCTTCTAAACCAATATAGAACTCTTGATCCCAAATTGAAACAACACATTGAAGTGCTCCTTTTGTCTATTGTACTTCCTGCCCAATTTGTGTCAGTATAGCTTATCAATCTAATACCTTCACCTCGAACATATACAATCCAATACTCAACTATACCATGCAAGTAACATAACACATGCTTGACTGCTATCCAATGCACTTCCTTTGGTTCAACCATAAACTAACTAAGAGAGTTAACTACAAATGCAATATCTGGCCTAATGTTGACCAAATACATAAGTGAACCAATCAATTGCCTATATAAAGTGGGATCTACATCCTTCTCCTTAGATGTATCTACCTTCCTCCAATTTGTGATCATGGGTGTAGACATGGCTTTGCAATCCTCCATCCCAAATCTCTTCAAGCTCTCAATGCAAATTTCCCTTGACCAAGAAAAATCTCTTCATATATCTGCTACACCTCCATGCCTAAAAAGTAGTACATAATTCCTAGAAATCCTTCATCTTGAACTCTTCTGCAAGGTCCCTCCTACAATCCTCTATGAGCCAAAGTGCACCTATAAGAAACAAGTTGTCCACATAAAGGACAAGAATGAGAACCTATCCCCCAATCACTAAGTAGTTGAGCTTAGCATCTTCTTTACTCTTCACAAAGCCCATTTCTTGAAAGTATGTATCAATGCGATTATACCATGCTCTAGAAGCCTTCTTGAGTATATCACGACCCATCTTGTGACTTTCATTATATTACAGATGTGGCAATAAGGTGGCAAGTTTGTTTATTTTGACTTGGTCAAATCTTGATTAATCTAGATTTAAGTAATGATTAAGTTGACTACTACTTAATGATGTGATTATTGTATGGTTAAATGGATTAATAATGCATCAAAACTTTTGGCTACATTTCTTTTAAAATGTTAAAAATGATTATGATATAGAGTTATTTTTAATGTTTGGATCTTATTTTAGATGATGATGTAATGACTTATGTTACATGATGATGTCATATTGTGTATATTGATTCTTATGTTAGCACATTTATGTTCTGATGTCAAATTAGTTATCAAATTGATAGTTACTAACTAAGTCTTGTTTGTGAGTGTTTGAGTGGATACATGATTCATTGTGATGAGAGTTTGGTTGAGGTAGAGAGGGTTAGCCTCTCAAAAGGGGATGGGCATATCATCTTGTGTAGCCCCACACACAATTACTTAGAAATAATGTGTTGAATTGTATTAGATATATATAAACATTTTATTTTCATGGCTTAATTTCTTAACTAACCTTCAAAATGGAAATATTAAAGTGTGTTTTATTTAATACTAATTCTTTTGAACATATCTTTATTTGTTTGCTTTGTTGGTAAATTAGTACATGTTGGTGGTATTTTTCCCTTAACCCATTCCTATATTATAATTATTATGACTTTAATGGCATTGAATTACTACTATTGGAGAAGGGAGAAGAGGAAACTGACGGAGGTTTGGAGACATTTACATAAGGAGCGGGGGTAGAAAATGCTATATTATATACCACCTTAAATTTTTAGAGGAAAGGACTAGGGGCAGTGGAAGTGGGAGAGAAGGAACATAGGAGTTGTTGGAGTTTTGGAGAAAGAGTTTTGTGTTGATATGGAAATTTTAAAAAAATCTCTGCTACCATATGAAAGGAGGAGGGGCTTGCTTGTTCAAATCTTGGGGAGAGATAGAAAGAGAGCTTGTGTGTAGAAGGAGGGAAGAACATACTGTGCACATGGGTAGCTGTACTCAAGAAGGGACTGTAATTAACAAACAACTATTTTTCGATAGGTTCTTTTCTTATCATGTCATTCAAATAATTTCATTACTTTTTCTTGGTAGAAAATTGAAACCTTCATTGGCGTGTCTAGTGATTGGAAACATCTATGTTGTGGTTTCTTTCCTTAATATTGTTGTAATTCAGGAATTAACATATGAATGACATGAGAAAAAACTATACAACTATGCTTACCTTTGTTATGTGTCTTTTGAAATGTTGTACCTCTAATCTTTGGGCTACTAGAAGCAGTTAAATTTGATCATCTACTATTTTAGGAAGCTCAATTAGTATATGAGTAGATTGGAGTTGGGTTTCACTTTCTTTTACATAAAAACATTATTTATACAGTAGTTATTATTTGAGCTTTGGGACAATAAACTCAAAGGATTTAGAGGATTCATCATTAGGATAATAATTGAAGTTCTTAGTATATAAGTGGCAAGCATAAATACTCAAACTTATACAATTGCATGGCATTAACATGTAAAGAAGTGTCAAGAAAAAAAGAGATGAAAAGAGAACAACAACATTAAAAAATGTTGCATGACATTAAAGGAATTTTTTTGATGTGTTTGATATTCATACCATTAATGACAAGGCCCCCATTATCACTCAGTTTGTACAAATTGTTGAAAAGGTTAACATTGGAGATATTAAGGCAAATGAGAAACTAATGACCAGGTCTAAAAAGAAATTTGAGAAGAAAGTATAGGAGAAAGTTCCTTTTGCAATTACAATTAGAAAAGTGGAGTTATAGGAACTTGCACATAACACAGAGGAACTTGTAAAGAGAGTAGAGGATCTGTATGATATACTTCATGATGAACCTAGATTCAAAAATGAATTTCAGGAAAATATACAAAGTATTCATGCTAACATAAAGCAATCACGAGGATCTACCTCTCAGTTAGCTAAATCAAACTCAAAGTACTATAATAGATTATTATTTGTACAAGAGAGATTGGACGAGATACAAACTATGGATAGTAGAATGAGGGCCAAATTAATATCTATACAATCAATTTTGATACCTCATTTGGAGTTTATGCAATGTGATCTGATCTTAGCAAAGGATCTCATGCAAAGAGATCATAATCTTTCAATTACTGATAGGTTAATTGACTTAGCAATGAATTTGGAGTTGAAGATTCTTATTTTGGAAGCAACAAGAACCATATGGGATCATGCACTTGATATGATCTACCAAATTCACAAATCATTCATTGACAAATATGATTTGATTCCATCATCACAATCCCAACACCAAACACCCGAACAACAAAAGCAACGAACATAAGTGTAAAACACAAGAGGAATAGAAGATAAATTAAGATAGAAAAATGATGATGATTAATTGGGATAGAGGATATATATTAGATGGTTGATATAATGAGTTCAAAGAGAAGAAAGGGGAATAGGTATGACAGAGTTACAATTAGACATATTTGAGTAATGTAAATTATACAATATATATTGTATTGTAAATAAATTTTTTTGAAGTTCTATAAGAATTGAGTTAAAAGCTTGGGAGGTACTCTTATTCTTTTATTGTAAAGATGTAATCATGAAAATGATTTTTTGCCTCTGCTGTCAAAGGGGTAGATTATTGAGATCTCTAACTCTTATTATTTATTTGTGTCAAACACTTATTCATATATTAGACAGAGTTAGGTGGTCATCAATGTGGCTGACCTACTCTATTTAGGTTGAGTCATGTAAAGAATTGTAAATTATCACATATATTCCAAGTTCTATAAGATCCAAGAAATTCATTAGTCGCTCATTATTTTTAATGCAAGTTGAGCCTAGTCAATGCTGAGTAGATAGAGAACATATGCCAACATATATAGAAGGGGTTGACTATAGTTAAGGCCGAGCAATAGAATAAAGAACAATTATGACTGAGCATCAGAGACAATGGGTGTTGAGTAACCCAGGGAGAATATAAAATTCTATAATGATAGAAAATTTTGAAGTAAACCATTTCAAGCTGACATGGACACAACATTTAACAATTGTAGAGTTTTTCAAAGAGGTTATTACAAATTTTGACATAGATCAATGATCCCTATGAGAATGAAAAACCAAACAAATAAAGAGGGGAAAAGGATAAGCATCTAGAAGACTCCACACAAGTCTTTAAATAGAAATATTTGAAACATATTTTCATTATTTTCATAAAGAAGAGTGAGTTATCATAGAAGATATTGTGAAGTTTTTCAAGGAAGAGAAGAAGTTAACTTTTTGATGCTACATGCATGAGAAAGTTGTGAACAATAGAGTATAGTGACATTGTGAAGCATGAAAGGATTGAGGAACATTATATTAGATTGGAGATTAGATCAGAGATTGGAAGTGGGAGATTTGTAATAAAAAATTATAGCGTAGATTGAAGGATCCGATACTAAGTCATTTTTAATAGATTGAATAAGGGAAAATGATGAAGCTACACACTGATACCACTGACGAAGGGCCACATCACCCTACCAACTCATAACCAAGAATGCAACAATATGAAGACAAAGAGAGATAAAATGCTTCCCAAAGAACACTTTTATTATACTTTAAAATCCTTAGCAATTACAATGACCTTTCTGCAAGATCTCCCAAGATCCAATCCAAACCTAAGCTAGTCTAGATCCACACTCTGGTAGAAACCTCTGAGATCTCAACTTGTGCTCGCAAGCCACCAAGCAACCTCCTTGTTTCTAAACCACAGTCACTAGCTCCTCTCCAACTTATCCAAGATCCAAGTGTAAACTGCCTCACATTCGGTGCTCTGTCTACACACTTACAACTCCATCACAATCCTGTTGTAAACTACTTCACATTCAATGCTCTGTCCAAAGACTTGAAGGAAAACTCACTCCTCACTTCCTCCTCCTCTTTCACACTTTGAAGCCTTCACCTTCCCAAGCTTCCACTTCTTGAGCTTCTCCTTCTCGAGCTTCTCCTTCTCGAGCTTCTACTCCTCGAGCTTCCACTTCTCAAGCTTTCACCTTCTCAAGCTTTCACTTCTCAAGCTTCTCCTTCTCGAGCTTCTACTCCTCGAGCTTCCACTTCTCAAGTTTCTGCTCTAATTTTCGTCACTTTCTCTCTCCTCCAGATTTTTTTTTTTCCAAATTTTTTTTTTCAATTTTTTTTTTGCCAATAATTTTTCCATTCAAGATGCTCCTGCATCAGAAAATGTCTTGATAGAGTGGTTTTAACAGACCTTTGTATATCTTCTAACAATATCCTTACTATGTTGTAAGTGTAAAATCCTTTAACAAGAAAACACCTAACACTCTTAAACATCATTACAAGGTAAGACCTCTCACAAGGTAGATCTTAAGAGGTGATCAAAATTGTAACCCAAACAAGTTAACTTTGTTACTGTTGCAGTGAAGATTTGTGGGTGTCATCCCCACCCTAGTTTTACATTCAACTTTGAGGATTTTTGGGTAGCCAAATCATTCCTATTATGTCTTTACTTTTCATGGATGAGATTGATAGTTAGATCTACTTATTACAACTTCTTATTTGAAACTTATGTTATGCATAAACTAGATATGAGAAGGTCAATACAATGAGTGTAGTAAAAAAAATTGAAGGTTAAAATTTTTATAGATTTTGATGCACCCCACTTCTTAATATCTTAGTTTCTAAATTAAACTTCCAATAACAACCCTATAAGGGTGACTATGAGGGATCTTTTTCAAACCAATTTTATTTATTAACTCCTTTAACATTATATTGTCAGTGGACCCTGAGTCTATGATCACCAGACACAATTTTCCAAGAATTTTACACTTCACACTAAATAATGTTCTTCTCTTCCTACGTTACATTTTATATATTCCTTAATAAATATCCTTCTAAATATTATGTCTATCCACTCGTATAATCAAAATTCACCTCAAAAGATTTCACAATAATTATCTCCTCTTGGACATAATTGGCCCTCTTCTTAGACTGAGATTATTTTTATTTGTTAGAGACTCTATATGTTGGATTCCCATGTTGACCAAAATCACATCATGTTTCCATAGTGGGATGCTCTGCTAGAGCCATAAAATATGCCTCTACTATTGCCAAGACCTCTACCTCTATTTGGATTCCCTCTTCCACTTGATTCACTACTCAATTCCACAATTCTAGATTCTCCTTGGGTACTTCATTTAATTAACTCACCACCATAGCCTTCCATATGGCCTGTTGAATCTCTACCACTTCCCATTCTTGTTTTTCTAGAGACTTTATTTTTATTTCCCATCGCTACTTTGATGAAAAATTGGTAACATTTTTGTACAATGGTAGAGCTTAGAAGGCTTATTTCATCTTGCACTTTGGACATTGAACATGTCTTGGAAAACTTTTGTGTGTAGGTTGCCACATTTATTTTTTCATCCTCCTACACATTGGACCTTAAATATATCTTGTAAAACTCGGCTGTGAAAATTTCTATGCCCACCTCCCTTTATTTGAGATTTTGTCTCCTCTTGTGGAGTTTTATTTCATAATTTTCTAGGCGATAATTATCTCTGAATATTTCTCCAGAGCCTTCCATAAACCTATTAGTTTCCTTCCCTCTTTCTATCTCTTTAATTATAGGAACTTCCACCATGTCAAGGTTGGTCCCCTCATCCTACATTTTTCACTTTCACCTTTTGGGCCTCACTAATTCCTTCACATTCAAATTGATATTCCATTCTCTCTATCAACTCTATTACTAACTCATATTCTATCTTTCCATTAAGTAGGTGAGAACATTCAAGGGATATTCCTTCTAGTTCTTTAATAGCATTAAGCAATGGTTCTTCTTGCAATGGTGGGTCAAGTTAAGGATATGCACCTTCTATCTCCAATGCCTTGCCTCTCTCTTCATCATCTTTCATTTTCTCACTATTTTTCTTTCTCTTTTCTTCTACTTCCCCTAGCTTTATCTTAATGACTCCTAATTCTTCTTTGAGGAGTCAATTTTCCTCCTTCTACTCCATCATTTCCTTGGATAAATTTTCATTGATCATCATAGTTGAATCTCCAATTGATTCAATTATAAGCTCTTCCCTTGCCCAAGTTTTTGTGGGTTATGATACCAATTTGATAGTGAGATCCCTCATAGAGTCACTCTTGAGTCCATTCTAGACCTTCTTATAGGTCTTAAATGAAACTTACTCTATATCCCGTAGAGTTCTTTTGTCAGCCATTATTTTGAGGAAACGTCATTTAACTCCCCGCTATAGAAGGATCTCATTACTAGGGGTTAAGTCACACCCTTCTTCAAAGGCCCATAAGGGCAAGTCTCTTCAAAACTCATCGACGAGCATGATTTCTACATGGAAATTTGGATTGGTCTCTTTAAAACATATTTTTTTTCACTGTTTATCCAATTTGTATATCTTTGGGCATTTTCTTTACCGATTCCAATATTTGTTCACAATTAGGCATATTTGCCTTTTAGGCCTAATTAAGACTTGAAACTTTCTTTTCTGACCATTATTCAAAACATTTCATAAAACTGATCTATGTTAAAGATATCATTTTTAGATACCTTCAAGATATTCAAGGTTTCATTTTCTCAAGTCATCTGTACACCACCTTACTAAAATTAGCCCTCTTTTTTAGGGTTTTAAGAAACACTAGACTGCAATCACTATTTAGTGTTCAAAAATCACATTAATATTTTCAACCACCAAAGTTATCCTTACAAACTATTATTTGTACCTCTTACTCCTCAACCATTTCCTTTGATCTCATGGTTCAATTCCATATTGTCATTTCTTAAGGACTATTCTTCTGTTTGCACCTAGTTGGGGACTAATGGTTTGACCTATTGAAAACATTTAAAAATAGAAAACTTATATCTCTAATCTCCAAATTGCATATTTACACTTTATAATAGGTTCTCTTCAATATTCCAAAGGGTCATGATGATCCCAAAGTGGGAAATCAAGAAAGACTCATTATTAGACCCTTAACCTTTATCAACATAGTAAACTGTCTTAGGCAAGTGATTTTTTTAAAATAAAATAAAACTACTAATATATGCCTAGAACCATACATAGAGAAACATAATGAAGCAAAATAATTTTCTACATGAAAAATAAACACCATTCATTCAATTGAAGGATAGATTCTCAAGTTGCAAGCTTGAGTGTGATAATCTACATAGAAAATCTAGTTTGTTTAATATTGCAACTTCCATATTACATCATGCAACCCATGCATAAGGCATTAGATTTTATTAAGTGATTCAACCTAAGCATAAGACATTAGATTTTATTAAGTGCACCTCCTTCATTAATTCCAAGAAGTGTTTTTTCCCATAACTACTTGTGTGTGTTAAGACAAGTTTTGTCAAAATGTTGTCATGACAACATTTTAATTTTTTACCTATGGACCATCTATCATGAACTAACACATTAAAAAAAAAAAAAAATCCTCCCTATTCTATCTTAGTTTGATGCCACCTTATTGCTAGCTTTTGCAACCCTCTTGGGGGCAATTACATACTATGTCCTAATTGTCCAACTTGGCAATATGTTGATAGTATTGAACAACTCATAGAAATTGTTGTCCAAATATGATTTGAACCTATCCACCTATGATAGATAGACATGAGACTCCCTTGGAGTATTATTCTCTTGTTGACTAGGCTAGCATAAAGTACAAGACATAACCGATTAAGGAATCAACCTTATTCCTAGGTGCTCCTACAACAATTTGATACAAAAAATTTGATGGTAGAGAAAAACTTTAATTTCTTCTAAACTCAATTTTGGGTACTTATAATATAGAAAATATACAAAAAAAAGAATTGAATTTTTTTTAGTATCAATATATGTCATATATAATATATATTGAAACTAGAGAAAAAAATATCATTTGCATAAACATGTTTGATGGAAACTCCAACCCCTATTTTTTGAATTTAGGAAAAAGGTTTAAAATTTTAAGAAAATGCATAAAACATTTCTCAAATAAAATTTGAAAAATTTATAGGCATATATTTCATCTAATTTTAAATATCTTATCAGTTAAGATCATCTTCCAAATCTAAATACATATTCCATTTTTATGTCATTGAAGTTGAATAGTTTGTGTTTTGTAGTCCTTTTTGTTTACAAAGGGGGGACCATCAAGGAAGGAGACATTCATATATCAATTGTACACAAGCATTCAAGCATTAAATATTGCAATTGTTATGACCATCTTAAAAATCTAAATACATACTCCATTTTTATGTCATTGAAGTTGAATAGTTTTTGTTTCGTAGTACTTTTCGTTTACAAAAGGGGGACCATCAAGGAAGGAGACATTCATATATCAATTGTACACAAGCATTCAAGCATTAAATATTGCAATCGTTATGACCATCTTCAAAATCTAATTACATATTCCATTTTTATGTCATTTAAGTTGAATAGTTTGTGTTTTGTAGTCCTTTTCATTTACAAAAGGGGGACCATCAAGGAAGGAGGCATTCATATATCAATTGTACACAAGCATTCAAGCATTAAATATTGCAATCATTCAATAGAATGCTTACATCCATTGATATATGATTTAGAATGTGTACATCTATTGTATTTGTGGAGACATCCTATATTATGATTCTGTACCATTCATATAGAAACAAGAATATATACATCTTTGTGGATAACACATCTAAATCCATCCATAGAATTTTTGCAACTAAGGGGGGTATTTACATATTTCTTACATTTACATTCTTTCTCATGTCAACCTTAATTCCTATATTGGGACTTGACAAGAGAGATATCCTCACCCCAAAAAAATCCATTTTTCATGTGAGTGTGACTATGAAAAGATATTTAGGTTTTCAGACAAAAAAAATTGGAATGGTAGGTTTTGAAGTCACTCTTTTTCTATCCCTATGTAAATATAAAATTATGGATTAAATATGAATATCATAATATCTATCTCCCATATTCGTTGCATCCTTGATTTTTATGTTACACCATACAAGGTGAACTTTTATCATATCAAACTATAGGTTGCATGAATGATTAGTATAAACACATCAAAACTCAACAACTCTAATTGTACACCTTTCCTATCTTATAAAACATCATTTTTATTCTTTTAATAAAGCATAGGTTTTTCTAGGTTTATGTATTTGTTTATAGATTGGTGTTAGAGAGCAATGGATGTATGGTGACATATGGAGCTATTGAAAAAAGTGCATTCCTATTTGTTTGTGCAATTTGAAGAATAGTCATTTTTGGAAAAATCACATGTACTAGGTGTTTGTATGAGAATCTTGAAAAATAGAAAATATAATCCTTAGAGATTTCAATGAGGATTTCAGAAATGCAAAGGCATCAAGGTTTTCTCTCCTTTCTTAATCATGATATCTCTTTATAGTTATTTTTATTAAAGCTCTAAGTTCATGCATTACATTAGAAATTAGCAACTCAATGTGTCAAGGAAAAACATATCAAAAGAAAAATCATGAATGATGTGGTAAAAATTCATGTAATTCTCTCAGAACCAAACATGTAGGTGGGGCAAGAAGTGGGCAGGGAACTCTAAGCAGTTGGAGAGCCCTACGATCCTTTTCTATTATTGGGGGTTGGATAATATAAACCTCAATTGGTTTTTAAGGGCAGTGTGAGGGACAATCATATTCACTAGACTGCAGAATGCCCTTGCCCCTTACCTTACCTTACCTTATAATAGTAAGGGCCCCTTCTGTATTATTGTAGGAACCCCTTCTATATTATTGTAGGGGTAGGGCCCTCCGCCTTATTATTCTATAGTTGAAGCCGGACTACTCGACTTGTGCTTTTTAATGTTTATTAATTGTTGCTATCATATGGACATGTCTAATTTTGTGGGTGAAATTTTCCTATATCTATATAATTTTTTAATCACAAATATGTGTTGAAATAGAAGAAACGGGGAAAAGTGAAGAGACAGTAAATGTAAGCAATCATTCACTAGAAAAAGTGACATGGTATAAAAATCATCATACTAGGCTTTTCTAAGTAGATTGAACTTCCGGATGTACCGTCGTCATAAAACTTCAAAAGTTTAAAAACGCTTTCCATATTTCGAACACTTTTGATCGGAAAAAACAATCGGTAAGGTCCTAATGCCGACCAAACGCGGTGTAAAATGAAATACAAGCGTGCATCCTCCAACTCGCCGAAGCTCAGTTGGCATCGCCAATTGCCATCAGCATTACAGCACATCCTAAGCTGGAATTCAGAAATGCATACAAGACTCTCCCCATGTTCGATTGCGCGAGGAGTTCCTTCTCTGTGCCCATGGACTGTTTAAATAGAGAGAATAACTGCCTCACTCTATCTCATCATCTTCACAAGGTCTTCGAAGGGAGTTGGAACACTCCATAATAAAGTCTGGAATCTATGTCCAATCCTGGAGGAGATCAGATAAGATATACAGGCGTGAGAAAGAGGAAATGGGGGAAATATGTGGCAGAGATCAGGTCAGGAAGGAGATCCCGCATATCGCTGGGCTCCTACTTCACTGCTGAAGCTGCAGCAAGAGCTTATGACACCGCTCTCTTGTGCCTCCGAGGGCCTGAAGCTTCATCTTTCAATTTCCCAGACTCAGCAGCTTTGGACTTGGTAGCTGCACATGGGAGCAATCCTTCCCCTGACGTCATTCGAACAAAAGCCATTGCGATTGGCTCGGAGTTCGACACCGTTCCAGCAAGATACCGTGATAACTTGGAGGCAGGATCCAGTGCAGATAAAGAAACCTCTGCCCATTTTGGCCAAGGCGTTGACGATAAATTGGAGGACGAAGAAGATTCGAAATATCTTCTGCAGTCTCCGGCGGAAATAACATTTGAGGAGAGGATTCAGATGTCTCTACTTTTGCCTGATGATAAGGAGACGACGCAGCCCTACGATTCATCTGATGTCTTCTCTGATTTAGGGACACTGGATGAAATCACTTTCCACATGACTCCAGCAAAACCCCCTACTTAAATATATATCTAAATTCAAACCAGGTTAGGAATAATTAAAAATAAATTGAGTCGAATCAGTTTCACCCAAACAGTAGACCCCATTACGCCCAGGACTCATGTTCAGTGGAACTCCATTACTCAACGTTGTCAACATGGTACAATCAATTTACGTCAGCATGAATGGCGAAGGGCAGTTGACGACCGTGCAATACCTTGCACGCTTGTACGCAATCCAGCAGAATGAGTACCTTAGCAAATCAAAGATATGCAGTTAAGGTCCTAATCGATTTTTAAAAATAAAATTGAAAATATCATGGAGTTGGATTTTTTCTATAAAAAATCAGCTTTTGATATTCATGATCTGCATACAATAAAAAAATTAGAAGAAAAATATTACATTGAATCTGGAATTTTTTTGTTTTTTTGACTTTGTTATGTCTTTACTGCATTTTGTTCGTAGATTAGCCTGTCCCTAAGTTAAAGTCTTGTACTCAACTTTTTCATGTCATGCCTATGTATTGTTTTTTTAATTGAAAGAAGAAAAATTTGTTAACAAAATGAATATTTCATGTCATACACTATGTGATGTAATACCTTATTTATGTTAGTCTAATATTAAGGACAATAACATAAAGTATCTTCAACTTATATCATTCTATATTAAGGATGACATTAATTGAGTCACTATTTGTCCACATCAATAAAACAAGGATGCCTAGTTATGCCGATAGAAAATAAGAACAGTAACATATATAAAGTCTCTAAAAATAAGTTGTTTCATTTTCTGTACATAAAACCAAAAGCCCTATTGTAGCACAAAACAATGAGTTAAATTGTCAATACATATATTTTTGTAAATAACTTCAAATACAATATATATTCAAACTTTATAGTTGCAGAAGTACTTAATAATAAATTATTATAATTGTAGAAACAACTCAAAAACTTGCCACTCCGTATGTAGTACAAAATAACCAATTAAATTTTCGATAAATATATTATGTTGAATTATTTCAAATACAATAAATATTTAAACTTTATAGCTACAAAAAGTAGTTGAATAATAAACTCTTTAAATTGGACAAACAAATTAAAAAGTTGCACTACATTGAATATCCTATAGTAATAATAATCGTTCAATGGAAAATCGTAAATATTATTCTATGTAAAAATTTATTTAAAATTTGATTACCAAGCTTCAGGATAAGGTAAATCATTGGACTCATAGATGGCTTTCTACTGCTGCCCGAGTTACCCTTCTTCAAGCTATTATCTAAGCTCTTCCTACTTATAGAAGCATGGTTCATGCTGCACCTATTTACTTTCTCAAGGAGTTTGATGCTCTTTCTCGACAATTCTTTTGGAGTGGTAATTTGTGTAGTACTAAATGGAGCTTGGTTAATTGGGCAACTATTTGTAGGCCTAAAAAGGAGGGTGGTCTTGGTCTTCGATATGCTCTATTGAGTAGTCAAGCTTTGGCTGCTAAACTTTATTGGCGATGGTGCTCTGGACAACATCAACTTTGGGCTCGTATTATCACTCATAAATATTTTCATGGTGCTGATCCTTGCTTTGTTTCTGCACTTCCTCTTGAAGATCGTGGCTCAATGGTTTGGCATACTTTGAAGACAGGTGCGATGTTGGTGAAGAGGGGTATATTCTGGATATGTAAAGGAGGTTCTCAGGCTTTGTTTTGGTCTAATGCTTGGGATGGATTCCCTTCCATTTTATCCATATACCCTCATCTTCAGCCTCTTTGTGGCTCTTTTCTTGCCACTGGATGGGATAAAGTGGCTCATTACAAGACTCCTTATCAATTGGGACCTATTGTTGGTTACAGATGGAAGCATTCCTCTGATTGGCCTCCTGGAGGTATAGACATGGATCGTCAGGAGCGTTCTCAAATTTTGGCCTCTAGAGAGTGTTCTTCTTTGCTTGGTCCAGATGTTTTGGCTTGGGGCGGTACCTTGTCTGGTAAATATCATGTCTCTGCTGGGTATCAGGAGATAACTAGACAATTATTTGGGGATGCTGAGGTCCCTTGGTGGAAGCAAGTTTGGAATAAATTTTCTTGGTCCAAGTGCAATTTTTTCATGTGGCTAGTGGCTCACAACCATTTTCTTACCTGGGATAATCTTTGTAAATGTGGATTTCAGGGCCCCTCTTATTGTGTTTTGTGTGGTAATGGAGAGGAGTCTATCTCCCATCTGTTCTTCCATTGCTCCTATTCTACTCAGATATGGCACCTTTGGTGGAGTGCTTGGGGTTGCTCTTGTCAGCATGCTTCCTCTTTGCCTGAGTTTTGGGCCCGCTTGGATAGTGCTCCGTCCAAGTCTTCTTCTCTCCATGCTGCTTGGATTGCTGGCCCATCTTTCATGCTTTGGCATATCTGGTTGGAGAGGAATCGTCGCATATTCCAAGATGTTCGGCTTGCTGTTTTGCATCTTTGGTGGAGAATATCACATTCTCTTCAGGAAACTATTCTTGTGAAGTGTGAGCTTGATGGGGGTATGGATCCGGTTGATCTTGCTATCTATAATCGCCTCAATTTTCATCTGCAGGATGGGGTTGCAGCTCATAGGTTTCCTTCTATGTCCAAGCAGCTTCACCATCAGAGGAAGGGTCGGGTTAACTGGGATGGGCACTGGACTCCTCCTCCCTATGGAGTTCTAAAAATTAACACTGATGGTTCTTCCCGTGGGAATCTTGGTCCGGCTGGTATTGGCGGAGTGGCTCGTTGTAGTTTTGGGGATGTTAAATTTTTTTTCTCAGTTCATAAGGGTGATTATACTAACAATCTCATGGAAGCTTAGGCTATTTTATATACTGTGGAATAGTGTTGCTTGCGGGGATGGAGTAAGATTATTTGTGAGTTTGATTCCCAGGTGGTGGTGAACATGCTTTCTTCGCAAGAGCTTGAGGATGTTAGTTGGTAGCTGGCCACTATTGTTAAGCAGATTCTTTTCTTATCTTCCTCTTTTTAGTTCATTAGGTTCATGTATATTCCTCGTGAATGGAATACAACTGCTGATTGTTTAGCCAAATGGGCTTCTAGTCATGATCCGGGTTGGAATATTAGGGATAGGGGGCAACTGTCCTTTGAGATAGTGCAAGAATTTGATGATCTTGTTGCTCAGGATCAAGCTCCTTGTTGTATTCCTTTCTGTCTTAATAAATTTTTACCCCTCTTTTCGGAATATCCTATAGTTTCTACCTAAGAAACTAATAAGATACTTAGATTTGATATGTGGAATACTTAAAAATAATAATAACTTATTATATTTATTCATGAATGAATTTTATATTAGAATATATTAATTATAAATTAAACATTATTAGATTTTTTAAAAATAAAGATCTTACACAATTTCATATAACTATAAAATAATTTAAAAATTAAAACATACAACTATGATTCTCCCTTTTATGTTTAGCATTGAATAATTATATGTTTTTATTTGGTAATTTTTTAGACAATTTGTATATTTTGAAAATTTTAAAATAGATAAAATAAATAAAAAGTTATCAAAGATTAGGTATGTCATTTCCAATGGGTCTAGAATTTTAAATCTTGTTGAAGATGTAATTTTATGTTTAAAAAATAATAATAATAAATTACATGTTATCATTCGTTCTACTACAAATTAATATTATACATCTCATAATATAAAAGTTAAAATTGTGTCTTATAATATATGATATTTTTAATGCACTTTAATCATATTATCTTTTCTAAAATAGCTAGTATATATATGGTACACTAATTAAGTCTTCAAGAATAACTCACTGGTTTCTCCACATCCTAATCTAAGGAACTCAACTTTTGAGATATCACAAAATTCTAAAACAATTCTTTGGGAAGGAATTTTATTCACAATCATCTATTGTGGCTAATATTGTCAAGGTCATTGACATGGACCCTCAAAAGAATATACTTGAGGAGTATTTAAAAGACCCAACCTTTACTGGATTTAACCTTGAAATTTGGAAAGAGACTAAATATGAAACCTTTAACCTAATTCTTAAATACTCACCTTATGAGTACACCCTTAAAAATACAAATTTTAGTGAAGATTTTGAAGATTATAACCTAACATATTACAATGGAGAAGAATAAATTGGATGGCTATCCTTCCATTAGTTAGTCCCATTACTAGAGAGAGTAGAATTCTTAAAAAATTACCTAGGTTATCAATAGGACATGAAATTGACTAGAAAAACTATAGGGTGAAACTAAGAATTTTATCAGAATTAATAAAATGTGATGTACATGTGCATTATAGAGGTTGTGATTGTCATTAGAAATATAAAATTGTAAAAGGGAAAATCTTTAGTTTAAGTAGTGAAGGGAAAAATATGACCAATACCTGATCTTTTCATTGGGACAAGGAGCTAAAAGATATGATGGATAGATGCGGCTATATTTTTATTGTCCTTTGACACATCATTTTTCTACCTTTGTGTCTAGTTTTATTGTATTTTTTCTCTTTATAAGTTAAATAATTTTTCCTTATGCTATTGTAAATTTCTTATAAACTCCAAATTGATTAGTGGAGTTTTGAATTTGGAAACATTGTGGGTTGGGTCTTTCTCTACTTAACTTAAATGAAAAGAAATATAAATATTATAAAGAGTAAATGTCACATAGTTAGAATATACATTATCGTGAAAAGGTATAAAGTGACCATTCAATGATATAATAAAATTTACATATTCATGATCAATAAAATATTATACGATTTCTTCTAATATTCAATTTATAATTAAACTTAATTTAATTAATGTTTATGTGGACTAAAGTAATAATGAAATGATATTGTCCTATAAATCTTCTCATATAGGGCTCCATTAATAGTTTTTCTATACCATTAGATAGTAGAAGGAAAGTTTCAAATTAAATTTAGAAGTATTTTAAAATCATTTATATAAAAGGCTAAATATGCTAAAATAAGGAATAATTTATGACCCAAGTGTAATAGTTTTTAGGAAGATGTGTATGTCCCATTATGTGCACATATTCTAATGCATACTATAAAACACATGATATACTCCTTTGTAACATGTGATTTATCATGGAGCTTTTCATTTGTATTTTTTTCCACCAAATAAATCAAATAAGAATTGGTGGGGATACTTTCCAAGTGAGTTTATTATTCCTTTTTTCTTTCTTAAGTAGTGGCCACATATTGAAGGCCTTTGTAAGGTAATTCTAAATGAGAGAAATCTAGAAACTATTATGTTGGAGCTAGTACCATCATGGTTGAGGAAAACAATATTGTAGTAGAAGATGGTATGTAGACTCCTTAATCTGATTACAAAGGACACAAGTTAAATTGGAGCTAATGTTTAGGTTATCTAGTATTTGAATCATAAGAATCTTATCTCGCAAGGCTAGTCACGAGAATGCACCATCCTTGGGTAATAACACATCATTCAAGAAAAGGTAGAAGATTTAATTTACTATTTATACATTTCTTGTATAATTGATAAGTATCCCTTCATCCTTCTTTTCCAATTGAAAAATATTCCTTCTTGAATGAGTTTTATCATAATCTAGAAGATTTCTATAAAAGAATGATTTTATTATAATTACGCCACACTATGTTCTGATGAAGTAAAGAGGGAAGGGCCAAAACCAAATAGAACTAAATTAACATCAAGTCCAAACACAATAGAACAAGGTCAAGAGAAGTGACACCTACACAAGAAAAATAGAACTTGAAAACATAACAAGCAAGAAAAAAATATAAATTACAAACCAATTGCAAACCAAAAAAAAAGTGGCCACCACAAAAAAGGCAAATAGATGGACCAAGATAACATGAACACAAATAAAAAACCATGAACAAGCAACATACAACTACACCGATGAGCAACAACTGAACACTACCACCATAACTTTGAACCAAACCACTAATGACCAACTAGGAGATAAATTCTAGCACCATCATAAACTAGCATAGAAAATATAGGGACCCAGAAAACACCATTTAGAGGAAGCATAACACATACCATCCCATTACTTGTGTAGCTCCTTGAGCTAATCCAACAAGGAGAACTTAGGGGGATGAAAAGGCCTTGTCTCATTCAACCTCTAAGAGGCCTTATGATTACCTTCTTCCTTTTTTGGAGTCTCCTCCTCATGCTACCTCTTTGTAGATCTTTCCTCAAGCTTGGCCATTAGACTACTAATGTCCTCCTTCATTTTTGCGTGAACCCAATATTTTTATGAAACCAAAGTGTTCATTTATTCCCAAATGTGCTCTTGATATTTTTCAATGGGATCTATGACCTTCAACATTTCATTTATTTCTTCCTCTAAGGGAACTTTTTTCTTGATTTCCACAACCTACTCCTCTAGTTGTGCTCAGTTATGAAGCTTGTCAACTAGCTCCCTTCCGAATTCCCACGATATTTTATCTCTACAAGAAAATATTTAATCCAAAGATTTTTTCTCCACCTATGCAATCACTTCCATATTGTTAATCTTCCTTGATGCAATGTGCATATGTAAGAGAAACCACCTAGCCACCACTTTCAACCTATTGTAACAAGTGGCCATATCTTCCAAGTGTAGGTCAAAAGTATCCAAATCAATAGCGCCTATTGGAAACTTTTTAATTGCTCCCCTCATGATTTGTGACAAGGACTTAACAACCTTCTTTATAATATAAGTTGAATGGTTGTATTAAGCATTGACAAATTGGTCTTTTGGTGCAATGACAACCCCACTCTAACAAGTGATATTAGAGCTTGGTCACAGGTTCCAATCCTTGCACCCTTGGCTAATGCTAAAAGGGAAATTATCAAAAAAATGCTTAGTGCTCCCTTAAGGATTCATGACAAGGGCTTAACCACATTCTTTGTACTATAAGTTGAGAGGTTGAATTGAGTATTGACACACTAGTTATTTGGTGCAAAAATAACCCCACTCTAACAATTTTCATCCTCTCTTTTGGAATAGGTACCGACGAGTGTTCCCAAGAAACTTATGGGTCACCCAAGTAGCTTAAATATAAAGTAGGGAAAGCATGATACATAGTGGAACCTGTTTGAAGGGGGGTAGAAAACTAAGAAGGATTTTCTAGGGTCCATTCAAACTCTATAACCATGGAAGAATACTATTCAATACAATTTTCTAAAGGAGTAAACATACTCATTTATTTTAGCATATGGGAAAATCTATATTGGAGAGATCTTTAGAATGATTTCAAATTTTATTGGGATTTTTCTTTGTGATTAAATAATATTGTACCAAGGATCCCCATACATCATGATGTATTTAGTTACCTTGTCAAAATATCTCCTCAATATCTATTGGAGGAAGCCCATTCCTCAAGTCTTCCCAAAAGAATATTCATGCCCAACATTCACAATCTAAGTCATAAATGGAAAAAAAAAAAAAATTTATATCACTGATAAAATCTAACATGGAGAAATTAGTAGGACACAAATTAACTATTTTAAATATCCTTTTAATGACTAGCTTGAGTCTACATATTTAGCCTGAATAATACAAATCACATTTGAACATTTCTTGAAGAAAATATTTCATAGTGATTTAATATGAAATATTGTATGTCATTTTTAATATCATGAATACATGTACCTCCATCGTAATTATTCTTAACAATCTATTCCTAAGAAATGAAAGATTTTTTCTACTTTTCCTTTCCACAAGAAGTTACAAATCAAATTTTGCACCCAATGGTTAATCTCTTGAGGACATTGCAATGTCATGATAGTATAGTTTGGCATAGAACTCATATATAATTTAATCAAAATGATTTTTTTGCTAATGATGCCCAATTTTCCTTCCAAGATGAGACTCTATTATTGATGAACACCAGAATATCACATCAATATTTGGATTTTTAAGATTCCTAAAATAATGGAATGCCCAAATATTTACATAAGAGAAATTCATTTTTCAATCCTAATAATTTTTACAACGAAGTAACTACCAAAGGGGGGCATTGTAGTTTTTCTTCATCTAATTACATTTACTTTTTGTCGAGAAGCTTTACAATAAATATTCATCACCATATTGATTGTTTTAATCTCATTTATATTCCATGTACAAAATAACAGAAAATCATCACCAAACAATATATGGAGTTTGGTATCCTTACCCTAGACTAAAAGTTAATTCCATGGTTGGCATGAATATGTCTACTAAGACATTATGAAAGAATAAAGAATGAAAATAGAGATAAAAGATTTCCTTTTTTCACCACTTAAATATGTTTTAAGTAACCACAATGAGTATGATCGAGTATAATAAAAAAATTGACTCCACATATGCATGATAAAATCTATTTAGATATTTTTGTGAAAATTTACATCTTCCTTATGAGTTGCATACAAAAATTCAAATTTACTCTATAATATGCTCTTATCGTGTAAAGTTTAACAATCGTGGAAGATATCTTACTAGAATAAATAATATGCAAAACATAATGAGAAATAATATCTCACCCCATTGCTTCTCATGAATCTTCCCTATTTTAAAGAGATAATTTAATTTTCTACAGAGTAAAATATCATCTTTACAAATTAAAAACAATAGTTGATAAATTAATATTAATAAAGCATTTGAGAGTGAGCCTGGTTCAGTGTTAAAGTGTATATTGTAGACACCTACATTGTTTTGAGTAAAACATAAACACAAACAATAATATATTAACTACTATGAAAATTTAATACATTTTTATTTTATAAATTTAATTTAATTATACATAAATGTATCTTTTTATGGAGATTCAACTTTTTTGCCTAGCCTCTTTGGTTAACAACAAAGGACTGAGGGGTATCCACTACACCAAATTCGTCCAGGGCACGATCCCAACCTCATCCCTTTTAGATGTCAAGGGTATTGCACTCAACAAGACTTGATCACCGGTGGGCTCTTTGTGAGCCTTTCAACTTCACCAATAGACCAAGGGCCCTTTGACAAATGTATATTTTTGCTTAAATAGTTTTCTTAAAAATTTGACAAATTTTAAATTTAATATACACCAAGACAATTTAATCTTCATAATATGAAATATTTTATGTTCCAAAAACATAGTTACATAACTTGTCCATTTAAATTATAAGTTTTGTACTAGAATATATTACCCGCACCTATTTTCCTATACATTGTACAGGTTTTTTATTTATTTTAATTTTAAATAGGAGATTAACATACATGTAGAAGATTTCTTTTAGGGAACAATATCACTCTATTTTGTTAATAGACAATCTAGACACCTATTGCGGGATCTAATTGGAGATGTACTAGTGGATGTCGAAATCTCGTTGACAAGATGAGATGTATCCCACCTCTTCTGTGTATTTGCTTGGGAATAACGTTGGCCAATTTCTTATTGTGAACCAAACGTGTGTGTGTTCATTGACTCATAATCTTTCCTTTTGCCTTAGCTCAAGCCCTTTCCATATCACATTTTATGAAAAAATTAAGTTCCGCACATTGCTCACAACGAGATGTTAGTTAATGTAGCAATTGTTCATCATTTTTTTGATAACGTAACATGATAACCCTCGTCTAGTAAATGCAGCAATCCATCACCTCAGGCTGTTCGAACGGCTGCCATTGCTGTTGGGTTTGGTTTTGACACTGTTCCAACAAGATATGTAGATAATGTGGAGGCGAGACCAAGTGTACCCACAGAACAATCAACCCATGAATTTTGCCAAGGCGTAAATGATAAAGAGTTTGCAGGTAAAGTGGAGGCCGAAGGAGAAGACATGAGTGAGTTGAATGATGTGAAATATCTTCTTCAATCTCCCGAGGAGCTATCAAATGAAGAGAGTGCTCTGAAGTCACTACTTCTGCCCGAGGAAAAGGAAAAGATTATGGTGCCTAACGAAATCTCCCCTCTTAATTTGGACCATACATTAGATGAAGCCATTTACCTTGCCACACAAGCAAAGCCTCATACTTCAACCAAGCTAGGCGGTCTTCAACAGGAGGGGATATTCTTCTCTCGTGGGACAAGCTAGCAATAAACAATTATGGATTTACTCAACTTGCTTCGCCCAAATAGCATAGATTAAGCATATAGATAGGCAAACTTTTATATTAAGCCGATAGGCTTCACTCCTTGGGAAATCTTGCTGGTTTCCACTGTCTTACATTGGAAAAAATGGAAGTCAGAAAAGGTGAAAAATATATTTGCTATTGAAATATCTCATGCATGAGCGGTTACTCCTTGAGCCAAATGCCCACCTACCATCCTGATGGCCTGCAATAACAACATTCAAAAACATTAAATGCGGGTAGGTGAGTTCAAATCCAAAAATGAGAGGGAAAATGTTTTTTGCTAGAAGACAAGGAATGAATCTAATTCATTCGATTAGAGAGAGAGAAGATGTTAAAAAGTGCAGAGCGGAGTAGAGAAAAGCACATAGCAAAAAAAAGTAGATCAACAGATTAGAGCAAAGGAAGAAAGTGCAAAAAGTTTAGAAGATAGAATGAAGATTTAATTTCTGTGTTTGCACTAGTTAGCACGTGTTGAATCCTTTTGTTATTATGTAAGTTCATATTAATTTTTCTTGTAAAACAATGATTGTTACAAGCTTTGTTGTATGCAAATATTAGTGCTATAAGTTTGAAGTTTAAGTTTTATCAGTTTGAAGTTTTTTAGGTTTTTCTAGTTGAAGCCGAATGCTCCCAAAGTTTGTAATAGTTTTAACTTAGTTGAATAGAAAATAAGCAAGCAAGCAAGTAGGTATACTTAGCTCATTGTTGTCTCCCTTCTATTTAACATTACATGTTTTGCATTTAAGACATTCATACTTGTAATTTTTTATGTTATCCCCTCTATTTTTTAATGGCACAAATGTCTAGACTATAAGTCTATGAAACAACTCACTCAGTTTAGTCTTTAACCAAGTTCTCTCTTCTATTCCTATCAAGTTGACTCAGTAACCACTAAGCCGAGCTCACTTAGTTCCCTTTTGTGCTAAGTTACCTTTAGTGCTAAGCTACTTGGCTTCTTCATGTGCTGAGTTCACTCAGCGCCTGCTCCCTATCACTTGGCATCCTTTGTGTGTTGAGCAAACTGTCACTCGACACCTTCTTGTGCCGAGCAATTTTTTTTGAGTTTGTGATTTATTATTCAAATTTACGTTCTCAACCCTCATATAACAAAAGATTTGTCAGTTAATCTTTAGAAACGAAACCGTAATGGCATAAAGAATGTTTTGAGTTGTGTAAAGTACTCCTTGCTAAGGCATCACATATGTGTTTAAATTTTCATAAATTCAGAGAATTAGGATTTTCTAATTGTAAAATTTTCTATTTGCATTATTTCAAAGAATTGGAATTTTCTAAGAAGTGTACTTAAAGTGAAATGACACAGTTACTTTATCAAATCAACAGTGTTAGTTGTGTTAGAACAGTGCGATACATTTCAAACAGATCCAACTGTTTGACAATTTTAGCCATCTTGTCCCTTCATTTAATTTTATTGAAGCACACCGTCGACAATGACAACAAATCAATGAGTTGTTCTTGATAAATTAAACACTAATAAAATGCCCCATGTCAACTTTCATTTATAAATTAAACACTAATGTAATGTCCCATGCTTTCATGTCTTTCCATCTTCAAAAAGGGCATCCACTATATTCGACAAACACATGTATAGTTTTAAATTAGAAATTTAGTCACTTTATGAGGTTTTAGAGTTTTAAGAGTTTTACTAGGCCATCCACTACTTTCTCCAAACATGTATAATTTATTCTAAATAAGACTTTTAATTGTTGGGGAAGGATAATATGAAACTATAATTTGATCATATAAAATAGTCTTATACTTTATGATATTGGTTGTCAAAATCTTTGGTGATGATAGATAGAATAATAAGACAAGTTTGAATATACACCTTTGTAAATGCATTCTATTATTGATCATAATGCTTTTTTAGAAATTCTATTCATTCATGTTGATTAGTTGCTATAATGACAACAACACCAAGAGCGTATTGATTGATTTAAGCAATTTGTTTGAAGCTTTAACTTTAATATGACTTCAAGTCTATTCTAACATTAATGTATTAAAATTTTTGGGATTATTAACATCTACATAGACACTTGTTAATTTAAATCATTTATATAGGGAGAAATCAGACACCGCCATACTAATTGTAAAAAAAATTGTTGCAAGCTACTTTCACAGTCTTGTGCATTCTTATCTACTGATTCATTTAATAGCATTCAAATCCAAGTGAATATATTTATGCTTGTTAGGATTATTAAGAAATTACCATTTATTTATCATCCTCTTTAGAAATTTGGTATGCATTTGACTCTCGTGAACCATTTCCTTATATCATATTTTGACCAATTAAATTCACTATAGGCAAGACTTAGTGAAATTGTCTATTAATGTTTACTGGCTCTTAGAATACTCTAGAATGACAAATAAGACAACTTTAGATGAATGCTACCAATTATTATAGTTTTGTGGAATTTGGGTCATTTATGGAATCTGGGTTATTGTGCTGACAGAAGTATTTGTTAAAGCAATGTTATTCAAAAACTCAAATCCCTCCTCTGTAGCATAGATGTTAGATACTCAAAGAAATTTCCCTCATAGGGTTGTGAGAATTTCTATTGTTGTCATTGATTATTAATCTCATATCTTAAATGATTATTAAACTACTAAAAATAAATTCACAACAACTTCACTTATAAAATATGGAAAGAAATACATACCACAAAGAACACAATATTTTTGGACAAATCATCCTTAGAAAAACCCCTAAGGGAAAACCAATTCTACAGATGAGGAAATTATATTAACTTCAACAAATCAAGATATGCAAAATTTCTTGCCTCTCGATGGTAGATTTCTGACAACCTCTTAATTTTTCCTATTGATGTTCCTTTGCTACTATCTCCAACGTTATCATTGCACCCTTGCTAACACTGCAAGATAGTTTTTTATCGCTGCAAATTCATTTGCTGACATTGCAAATGCTTCTAAAAACTTATTCTCCAAATGCCCCCTGACCCCCTTTTATTATACTCCTCTTGGAAAACCAATGACTAAGATTGATTGTCAATCTACAGTTGAGATTAAACCAACTTAACAAACCTAACCAAGTTGGTTTCTAGTTGCTTCTAAAAGTGGTAAATTAATTAACACATATTTATCCCTAATTTAACCCATTAGTTATCAAAAAAATTATTTTCTAATGAAGTACATATGGAAAAAAATTGTCCAAGTTACCAAAACTAATACTCCCTCTTAGCCAGGAAGTTGTTGTGCATGACATCTAATCTATCTTTGAAGAAGATGAATTTCTCCTTCCCCAATGCCTTAGTCAGAATGTCTACTACATGCTTCTCTGTAGGTATGTACTATAGCTAAACAACTCCCCATTGTACACAATCTCTAATGAAATGATATCTAATATCTATATGTTTATAGCTATAATGAAATGCTAGATTCTAAGACAACTTGATGCAACTTTGATTATGGCAGTGTATCACAGTAGTCTCCACCTTATGACCAAACAAGGCTACTAACAACTTTCAAAGCCTTATAGCTTCACATGCCACCATGTTAGTTGCTATGTATTCAACTTTTGCTAAACTTAGAGCCACAAACTTCTACTTCCTGCTGAACCAAAACACAACTCCTAATCCCATACTGAAACAACACCTTGAAGTGCTCCTTTTGTCTATTGTACTTCCTATCCAATCTATGTCAGTATAGCTTATCAATCTACTACCTTCACCTAAAACATATCTAATCCCATACTCAACTGTACCATGGAAGTATCATAACACATGCTTGGTTGTTGTCCAATTAACTTTCTTTAGTTCAACCATGAACTAAGAGAGTTCACTACAAATACAATATATGGCATGTTGTTGACCAAATACATAAGTGAATCAATCAGTTGCATATATAAAGTGGGATCTACATCCTTCTCCTTAGATGCATCTACCTTCCTCTAATTCGTGATCATGGGTGTAGACATGGCTTTGCAACCCTCCATCCTGAATCTCTTCAAGATCTCAATGTAATATTTCCCTTGACCAAGGAAAATCTCTCCATCTATATGCCACACCTCCATGCCTAGAAAGTAGTGCAGAACTCCTAAGTCCTTTATCTTGAACTCTTCTGAAAGTTCCCTCTTGCAATCCTCTATGAGCGCTAGTGCACCTATAAGAAACAAGTCATCCACAAAATGAACAAGAATGAGAACTTAACCCCCAACCACTAATTAGTTGAGCTTAGCATCTACTTCATTCTTCACAAAGCCCATTTCTTGCAAGTATGTATCAATGCAATCATACCATGCTCTACTAGTCTTCTTGAGTCCATATAACACTTTCTTCAAATTGTACACATAGGTCTCCTTACTGTGTACTACAAAGCCTTTTGGTTGCTCTGTGTATACCTCCTCCTTCAATTCACCTTTAAGGAATGTTGTCTTGGCATCTATTTGATTGATTTTCCATCCCATTTGTGTTGCAAATGAGATCACAGTTCATATAGAAGTATATTTGGCCATAGGAGAAAATGTCTCCTTGTAGTCTATTCCCTCCTTCTGAGAGAACCCCTTGGCCATGAACCTTGCCTTGTATTTTTTGATGCTACAATTTTTGGAAATATAAGGTATACAAGGTTACTGAGAGGGAAGGGGTGAATCAGGAACCAATAAAACTTTATCTTACTTTGCTAATTAATCCTTCATATAATATTCTGATCTAATTGCATGTATGAAAGAATGAAAGCAAATAAACATTCATAACATTTTGACACAAGATATGGTAACCCATAAACCTTCCAATTAGAAATTGAAACTAAGGTGGGGATGATGTACACAAGCTTTAGTACTGTAGTATAAAGTTAACCTTTTATGGCTTACAATTGACAACTTCTAGTGATCTTCCCTGTTAGGACCAATAAGGATTGTGAGGTCCACCTTGTCAAAGAATTTACAAACTTACAATGAAGTATGCACTTGGTTAGGAGATTTAGCAAAGACTATTAATTCTACCCTGCTAAAGGATTTGACTGATGCACCTATTAGGATAAACCACTAGCTAATCTATGATATACAACTCTAATTTATTGGTTGAGATTCCTTGAATTATAATGATCGGCTAAGTATGATAGATAATACTTTGTTCTCCCTTATATTTCTTATAGCATTATTTATTTTTCACTTCTACTCATCATGTTCTCTTCACATATCTTATTTGGATATGATACAATGTATTACATATATACCAATCCAAATCACAACTTACTGGAGTCTGCTACAATACCAATTTCATCATAATTCACAAAGTTGACCCAATTACTATAACTCAAGTTCTAAAAATAAACATGGAGATGTTTTGATACACGGAAAGCACTACCAATGCTCAAAAATCTTTGACACTCAGTTGAACTTGAAGCCTTGTCCATACTAATCACTTCTAAGTAGCCTGAACTCAGTCAACACTGTATGACTTGATGAACTCTAAGAAACTTGATAGCAACTAGATCACTCAATTGACATGGCATGAATTAGTCAATACTAGATCCACTTTTTTAACCCTATGAGTTTGGTAGACACTAACTTGGTTGACACTACAAATCTCAGTTAACACTATGATCTTCTTCATTTCTACTGACTGGCTTGGTAGCATCCATTATGCTCAATTGTACTTAACATTGTCTCTAAAGCTTGATAAACATTGTGTAGCTTGAGAAACACTGCAAACTAACTCAAGTACTCAGTAGACACTATATTTTGACTACTCAACTCAGGAACAACTGAATCACTTAGTTAGTATTGCAAACTAAATGATAAGATCGACTACATCTACAGAGCTTGGTAGAAATGTAACCAATTGACTAAGTTTGAGTCAATGATAGACAAATTGACTTTTATGTCAACAATCTACCCCTTTAGCATTAGTGACAAAAACACTTATCAAAATAGAAAATTGATCATCCAAAACTATAAGTCAAAACTCCCTTTCCTTTCATTATGTTTCTTTAACTTGGTTTTGACTTCCATCTGCTATGGCTCGATAACATAAACTATTTTTCTAATTTTTCAAAATTTCTTTTATAAAGGTATTTTTTGCTTATCCATACTTATACTACTCCCCCATCTATATATCTTCCTCTATACATACATTTCTCCTCCATTCTTATTTATGTACATATACTACCAAAATGTGACAAGATTTCAAAATATACCTTCACAATAAGTACCATTGTCTTGTCCCAAGTTTCCTATAATACCTTGCTTGTATGTAATGCAACCTTAACTTCTCCTAATAATTTCATCATGTGATGCGCTATGGAGAAGTTCTTATCATTGATGGGTGTCTTTTTATGTGAAATGTTTTTTTGTACAATGCATCCAATTTTGGAAGAATCATGCCTTGGATTTCTGCAAGGGTGGCCATGATCCTAGCTTCATCCTTCAATAGTTATACCTATAGATTGGTTACATATCCGATCTTTGTATAATTTTTAGAGCTATGGCTTGGGTCAAGTGAAAGCTAGTGTACACTTGCCTTCATGTCTTCATCTATCTTGTATAATTTATCCTTGATATCCTTTGTGAAGATAGATGTATCATTTAACTTGACAAATAGTGATAAAACATTATTAACAAAGGTTTCTAATGAACCAAGAATAATAGCTAACTATACTTGATCTATTGTAATTCTCTGTGCAACTTGTTCCAAGACTCTATGGATAATATCTGCTAATTGATCAAAAATGTGTTGTGTGCCACAACCTACTTAGAGCATCAACAAATATGCTCGTTATGTCTTTAATGACTTGGTTTTCTTTCCTCTTTTCTTCTCTAAGCTTCTGTTGCTTAGCTCTCTTCTTTAGTAATTCACCAATGATGTTTATTTGATTAGGAATGAGGGTAGAGATATCTCAATTTGGAGTAACTATGTCCTCATTGAGATCAACAGCTTGTCTAGGACTTTAGTACTTAGTTCAGACTCTTTCTCAACTGTCATTGTACTTTGTATGGATATACTTAGAATATAAGTACTAGCTAAAAATTGCGAACTATAAATAAAAGTTGAAATAGAACTAACAACATGAACACCTTGTTGTTGGTCGGTCAAGCTTGATGAAAAGATTGACCTATCAATACCTGATACAACATTAGACTTATAGAACATAGGAGGCAATTAAGCCATGTCACAAATCTTTGAGGAGAATGTTGGTGGTTAGTCCAACAATCCCCCCCCCCCTCAACATTACCCAAGGATATTCAAATTTATGACCAAGCTCTGATACCACTTGTTAGAAATAATAGTCCACTAAGATAACTGAGATGGGGGGGTGAATCAGTTATCCAATTAAAATAGTTATCAAACTTAATTAATATTAACCATTCAAAAAAAGTAAACGAAGACCATAACAAGATGCACATAGATAATTACACTAGATTTGTTAACCAAGGAAACCCTTGATCAGACAGAAAACCTTGATGGGAATGATGCCCACAAAGAGATATATATATATATATATATCCTTCTAAGAGGATTCACCTTATTAGGATTCTATAAAAACATTTAGTACACAAGTGTCCCTGTTAGGAGTTGTAGAAGGTAGGAGGACCCACTGTCCAAATAGCTTATGGGGCAAGACAACTAAACTCACTGTCCAACTAATCTCTCGACTATTCCTTGTAGAACAATTGTTCATATTGTTCTTTATCCTCTTTCCTCTATCCTATCAACAGATATATCACTATTAGACCTCTACCAAACTTTGGATCACTAAATAAAACCTTAGCGATGAAGTTCTCTCCAACTTTGTTCTGCTGTCCTTATCTTCACATATCAATTGTTTCTCTTCTATTCCACTCTTTGGGCCTCTTTCTTTTTTACATCCATAGGAAATGAAAATGTCCTTCCTTTATACTAAATCCATAAAAATATTCCCTAAGTTGGCCACTACACCTTCTTAATTAATTATTGCAGGACCTCATTAAGAACACATTACACTTACTGATAGCATTAATCAATCACCTTGTAACTTGAATAAATTTCTATACATGTAATATTATAATGAGCAAGCTGATCCATATCATCATCAATATTTCTTCTATTCACCTTTAACCTTCCTTCTGAGAACAACAATTATGCTAAGAGATATAACATGTTTACCAGAGCATGCTTCTGTAAACTCTATCTCACAACAATCTTCACCAAAACTTCCATAACTTAGATTCTAGACTTAATATCTTATTCTTTTGAGGTTAGTTGCTTGTGCTATACACTTAGTAGTATCTCCCTTTAACCTCACTAGTGAAAGTGCACAATTATTTGGCCATACCTATTTGATGTTTCTGTTGTTCTTTTATTGAATACCAAAAAATACTATTACATTGACATCAATTTCAAACACACTCATGAATGTAAGATATCATCATGATAGTGATCTAATAATGTATCTAGAATACTCCCCCATAAAAGTATCATTAGAATTTATGCTTACAAAAATCTCCCCCTTTTCCATTGATGGCAACATAGATGAAAAACATCTAGTTCCAAACATACCAACTGTAAAAGATTGTTATCCTTTCTTTTAAAATCCTCTTCATCAATCACTATCCCCCATTGATATACCTCCATGTATAATTACTATTCTTCATGTTGTAATCTCTCTCTTTAATGTACTCTATATCAAACTATTTTTCATTTTGTAATCTCTCCCTCATTGACATCAATGTCAAAGTTTTCAACAACCATCTATCTTTGCAACAACTATTTTTGACTTGTTCAATTTTCCAAAGACACTGTTCAAAACAACATCAATCAAGAGTCCTAGATGACTCTATCCATTATAGATACTCCCCCATATAGGAAGCATCAACATTTAATCTAGGCAAACAATAGTGCTTTGTAACACTAGACCAATGCACTCTTGCATCACCTACTCTGATGTAGGTAGGGATATAACCCCTAGCATACCTTGCAAATACTCAAAAGTCTCTTTGGGAAGAGGTTTGATGAAAATATATGAAATCTTGTTTTTGGTGCTTACATACTCCAATCTTCTGCAACTTTTTCTCTCAACATGTGATACTTGATAGAAATGTGCTTAGTCTTAGAATGTAATACTAGATTTTTTGACATGTTCACTGTACTTGTGTTATCACAATGTATGATAATAGGTTAACTAAATTCTATCCTTATATTCTTCAATATCAGCTTCATCCAAAAAACATGATTATAATTATTTGTTACTACAACATATTCTACTTCTGATGTACTCTGTGAGATACAATCTTTCTTCTTGCTTAACCATGAAACTAATCTTCCCCCA
Source organism: Cupressus sempervirens (assembly GCA_028749045.1). Taxonomy (NCBI): domain Eukaryota; kingdom Viridiplantae; phylum Streptophyta; class Pinopsida; order Cupressales; family Cupressaceae; genus Cupressus; species Cupressus sempervirens. The sequence goes on from CM053785.1 coordinate 761,615,692, forward strand.
AGAAAAAATGCTCCACCACTGGTGCTCTTTCCATCATCCATATTGCCTACCCAATCATATATAAAGTGAAATCATTAGATCTATAATACCACATCTGAACTCTAGAGTTCTCTTCAGATATCTAAATATCCTTTTAACTACTAGATAATGTGCTTATCTAGGATCAACATTGAATCTTGCAACAATTCCAACTGCATTTTCTATATATGGGCTTGTGTGAGTTAGATATTACAATCCTCCAATCATAGATATGCACTTCTTCTCAATGATAGGTGTCTCATCCTTTGTAGATAAATTGTATCTATTTACTATAGGTGTTCCAACTAGTTTAGAAAGCAATGACTAGGTCTAAAAAGAAATTTTAGAAGAAAGTATAGGAGAAAGTTTCTTTTGCAATTATAATTAGAAAAGTGGGGTTATAGGAACTTGCACATAACATAGAGGAACTTGTAAAGAGAGTACAAGATTTGTATAATATACTTCATGACGAACCTAGATTCACCAATGAATTTTAGGAAAATATATAGAGCATTCATGTTGACATAAAGCAATCAGGAGGATCTACCTCTCATATAGTTAAATCAAACTCAATGTACTATAATAGATTATTATTTGTACAAGAGAGATTGGTCAAGATACAAAATATGGATAGTAGAATGAGTTCCAAGTTAATATCTATACTATCAATTTTGATACCTCATTTGGAGGTTATGAAATGCAAGCTGATCTTAGCAAAGGATCTTGTGCAAAGAGATCATAATCTTTCAATTACTGATAGGTTAATTGACTTAGCAGTGAATCTGGAGTTGAAGATTCCTATTTTGGAAGCAACAAGAACCATATGGGATCATGCACTTGATATGATCAACCAAATTCACAAATCATTCATTGACAAATACAATTTGATTCCATCATCACAACCCCAACATCAAACACCCAAACAACAAAAGCAACAAACATAAATATAAAACACAAGAGGGATAGAAGATATATTAAGATATAAAAATGATGATGATTAATTGGGATAGAGGATATATTAGATGGCTGATATAATAAGTTCAAAGAGAAGAAAGTAGAAAAGGTATGATAGAGTTACAACCAAACATATTTGAGTAATGTAAATTGTACAGTACATATATTGTATTGTAAAGAATTTTGTTTGAAGTTCTATAAGAATTGAGTGATAAGCTCGTGGGGGTACTCTTATTCTTTTATTGTAAACATGTAATCACAAAAATTATTTTTTAACACTACTGTCAAAGGGGGAGATTATTGAGATCTGTAGGTCTTGTTATTTATTTGTGTCAAACACTTAGTCATATATTAGGCAGAGTTAGATGGTCATCAATGTGGATGAGCTACTCTATTTAGGTTGAGTCATGTAAATAATTGCAAATAATCATGTATATTCCAAGTTCTATAGGGTCCAATAAGTTCATTGGTCAGTGATTATTTTTAGTTCAAGTTGAGCCTAGTCAATGCTGAGCAGACATGAGACATATGAGTTAAGGTCGAGCAATAGAATGAAGAACAATTTTGATCGAGCATCAGAGACAGTGGATGTTGAGTAACCTAGAGAGAATATAAAAGTCTAGAATGATAGAAAATTTGAGGTAAACCATTTCAAGCTAACATGGACACAACATTTAATGATTGTAGAATATTTTAAATAGGTTATTACAAATTTTGACATAGATCAACAATGCCTATGAGAATGAAAAACAAATCAAATAAAGAGGAAAAAAGTATAAGTATCTAGAAGACTCCACACAAGTCTTTAAATAGAAATATTTGAAACTTATTTTCATTATTTTCATAAAGAAGAGTGAGCTATTATAGAAGAGATTGCGAAGTTTGTGAAGGAAGAGATGAAGTTAAGTTTTAGATGCTGCATGCAAGAATAATTTGTGAGCAACAGAGTATAGTGACATTGTGAAGCATGAAAAGATTGAGGAACACTATATTAGATTGGAGATTAGATCGAAAACTGGAAGTAGGAGATATGTAATAAAAAATTATAGTGTAGATTGAAGGATTGGGTATTGAGTCATTTTTAATAGATTGAATCAGGGAAAATCTCTTGATAGAGTGGTTTTAACAGACCTTTGTAAATCTTCTAACAATATCCTTACTACATTGCAAGTGTAAAATCCTTTGACAAGGTAAGACATAACATTCTTAAACATCATTAGCAGGTAAGACCCGTCATAAGTTAGATCCTCATAACGGATCAAAATTGTAACCCAAACAAGTTAACTTTGTTATTGTAGTAGTGAAGATTTGTGGGTGTCATCCCCACCCTAGTTTTACCTTCACCATGGAGGATTTTTGGGTAGCCAAATCATTTCTGTTATATCTTTACTTTTCATGGATGCGATTGATAGTTAGATCTACTTATTAAAAGATTTGGTTTGTAAGTTATGTTATGCATAAAATAGATATGAGAAGGTTACTATAGTGAATGTAGTAAAAAAAATTGAAGGTTAAAATGTTTATAGATTTTGATGCACCCCACTTCTCAGTATCTTAGTTTTTGAATTAAAATTCCAATAGCAACCCTATAAGGGTGACTATGAGGGATATTTTTCAAATAAATTTTATTTACTAACTCCTATGACATTATATTGTCAGTGGACCAAGACTCTATGATCACCTTACACAATTTTCAAAGAATTTTACACTTCACAACAAATAATGTTCTTCTTTTCTAAGGTTATGGTTTATATATTCTTGAATAAATATCCTTCTAAATATTATGTTTATCCACTTGCATAATATAGATTCATCTCAAGAGATTTCACACTAATTGTCTGCTCTTAGACATAATTGACCCTCTTCTTCCACTGAGATTATTTTTATTTTTATGAGAATCTATATGTTGGATTCCCAAGTTGACCACAATCACTTCATGTTTTCATAGTGGGATGCTCTTCTAGAGCCATAAAATATGCCTTTAATATTGCCAAAATGTCTACCACTTTTTGGATTTCCTCTTCCACTTGATTCACTACTCAATTCCACAAGTCTAGATTCTCCTTGGGGTCTTCATTTAATTAGCTTACCACCATAGCCTCACATATGGCCTATTGAATCTCTACCACTTCCCATTACTTTGTTTCTAGAGACTTTCTTTTTATTTCCCTTTGCTACTTTGATGAAAAATTGGTAACATTACTGTACATTGGTAAAATTAACATTTTTTTACAATGGTAGAGCTTAGAAGGTTTATTTCCTCTTTTACTTTGAACCTTGAACATGTCTTCAAAAACATTTGTGTGTAGGTTGCCACATTGATTTCTTCATCCTCCTACACTTTGGACCTTATGTATCTTGTAAAACTCCTCTATGCAAATTTCCATGTCCATCTCCCTTTATTTGAGATTTTGTCTCCTCTTGTGGTGTTGTATCTCATAATCTTCTAGGTGATAATTATCTCTAAATATTTCTCCATATCCTTCCATAAACCTATTAGTTTCCTTCCCTCTTTCTATCTCTCTAATCATAGGAACTTCCACCATGTCAAGGTTGGTCCCCTCATCCTATATTTTTCCACTTTCACCTTTTGGGCCTCATTGATTCCTTCACATTCAAATTGATTTTACATTCCCTCTATCCACTCTATTACTAACTCATGTTTTATCTTTCCATTAAGTAGGTGAGCACATTCAAGGGATATTCCCTCTAGTTCTTTAATAGAATTAAGGAATGGTTCTTCTTGCAATGGTGGGTCAAGTTAAGGATATTCACCTTCTATTTCCAATTCCTTACCCCTCTCTTCATCATCTTTTATTTTCTCACTATTTTTCTTTCTCTTCTCTTCTACTTCCCCTATCTTTATCTTAATGACTCCCAATTCTTCTTTGAGGAGTCAATTTTCCTCCTTCTACTCTATCACTTCCTTGGATAAATTTTCATTGATCACCATAGTTGGATCTCCAGTTGATTCAAATATAAGCTCTTCCCTTGCCAAAGTTTTTTTGGGTTATGATGCCAATCTTATAGTGAGATCACTAATAGAGTCACTCTTGAGTCCATTCTATACCTTCTTATAGGTCTTATATGAAACTTACTCTGTATCCTGTAGAGTTTTTTTGTCAGCCCTTAGTTTGAGTAAACATCATGTAACTTCCCTCTATAGAAGGATCTCATTACCAAGGGTTAATTCACACCATTCTTCGAAGGCTCATTAGGGTAAGTCTCTTCAAAACTCCTCAATGACCATGACTCCTACTTGGAAATTTGGATTGGCTTCTTTAAAACATATTTTTTTCATTCTTTACCCAATTTTTATATCTTTGGGCATTATTTCTTTTACTGATTCCAATATTTGTTCACAATTAGGCATATTTTCCTTTTAGGCCTAATTAGGACTTGAAACTTTCTTTTCCGACTGTTATTCAAAAAAATGTAAACATTTCATAAAATTAATCTAGGTTAAAGATATTGTTTTTAGATACCTTCAAGATATTCAAGGTTTCATTTTCTCAAGTCATTTGTACACCACCTTATTGAAATTAACCCTCTTTTTTAGGGTTTTAAGCCACACTAGACTACAATCACTATTTAGTGTTCAAAAACCACATGAATATTTTCAACCACCAAATTTATCCTTGAAAAGTATTATTTAGAGCTCCTACTCCTCAACCATGTCCTCTGATGTCATGGTTCAATTCCATATTGTCATTTCTTGAGGACTATTCTTCAGTTTGCACATAGTTGGGGACTAATGATCCCACCTATTCAAAACATGTAAAAATAGAAAACATATATCTCTAATCTCCAAATTGCATATTTACACTTTACACTAGGTTCTCTTCAATATTCCAAAGGGTCATGATGATCCCAAAGTGGGAAATCAAGAAAGAGTCATTATTAGACCCTTAACCTAAATCAACATAGTAAACTGTCTTAGGCAAATGAATTTTATTAAACAAAACAAAACTACTAATATATCGCTAGAACCCCACATAGATAAACATAGTGAAGGAAAATAATTGTCTACATGAAAAATAAACATCATTCATTCAATTGAAGGATAGATTTTCAACTTGCAAGCTTAAGTGTAATTATTTGCATAGAAAATCTACTTTGTTTACTATTGCAACTTCCTAATTACATCATTCAACCCATACATAAGGCATTAGATTTTATTAAGTGCTTAAACCCAAGCATAAGGCATTAGATTTTATTAAGTGCATCGCCTTCATCAATTCCAAGAAGTGTCTTTTCCCATAACTACTTGTGTGTGTTTAGACAAGTTTTATCAAAATGTTGTCATGACAAGATTACAAAGTTGTAATGTTGTTATTGAAAACATTTCAACTTTTTAGCTATGGACCATCTATCATGAACTAACCCTTGAAAAAAATTGAATATTTCCTCCCTATTCTATATTAGTCCTATTCCACCTTATTACTACCTTTTGCAACCCTCTTGGAGGAAATTACATACTAAGTCCTAATTGTCCAACTTGGCAATATGTCGATAGTATCTAACAAATCATAGAAATTGTTTTCCAAATACGATTTGAACCTATCCACCTATGATAGATACAAATGAGACTCCCTTGGAGTCTTAATTCTCTTGTTGACTTGGCTAGCATAAAGTACAAGACATAACCAATTAAGGAATCAACCTTATTCCTAGGTGCTCCTACAACAATTTGATACAAAAAAAATTATGGGAGGGAAAACTTTAATTTCTTCTAAATTCAATTTTGGGTACTTATATTACAAAAAATATACAAAAAAAAAGAAATATTTCTTTTCAGTATCACTATATGTCATCTATAATATATTTTGAAACTAGAGAAAAAATATCATTTGCATATACATGTCTAATGGGAACTCCAACTCATATTTTTTGAATTTAGGAAAAAGTTTTAAAATTTTAAGAAAATGCATAAAATATTTCTCTATTTTTAAAAAAAAAAACTTATTACATTTTTATGTCATTGAAGTTGAATTGTTTGTGTTTTGTAGTCCTTTTTGTTTACAAAAGGGGGACCATCAAGGAAGGAGACATTCATATATCAATTGTACACAAGCATTCAAGCATTAAATATTGTAACCTTTCAATAGAATACTTACATCCATTGATATATGATTTAGAATGTGTACATCTATTGTATTTGTGGAGAAATCCTATATTATGATTATGTACCATTCATATACAAACAAGAATATATACATCTTTTTGGATAACAAATCTAAATCCATCCATAGAAGTTTTGCAAGTAAGGGTGTATTTACATATTTCTTACATTTACATTCTTTCTCATGTCAAGGATAATTCTTATATTGGGACTTGACAAGGGAGATATTGTCACCTCCAAAAAATCCATTTTTCATGTGAGTGACTATAAAAGATCTTTAGCTTTTCAAACAAATAATTTGGAATGGTAGGTTTTAAAGTCCCTCTTTTTTGATCCCTATGTAAATATAAAATTATGGATTAAATATACATATCATAATCTCTATCTCCCATATTTGTTGCATCCTTTATTTTTATGTTACACCATACAAGGTGATCTTTTATCATATCAAACTATAGGTTGCATGAATGACTAGTATAAACACGTCAAAACTCAACAACTCTTATTTTGCACCTTTCCTATCTTATAAAACATCATTTTTATTCTTTTAATAAAGCATAGGTATTTCTAGTTTTATGTATTTATTTACAAATTGGTGTTAGAGAGTAATGGATTTATGGTGACATATGGAGCTATGAATATATGTATTCCTATTCGTTTGTGCAATTTGAAGAATAGTTACTTTTGGAAAAATCACATTTACTAGGTGTTTGTATGAGAATCTTGAAAAATACAAAATGTAATCCTTAGAGAGTTCGATGAGGATTTCCAAAATGCAAAGGCATCAAGGTTTTCTCTCCTCCTTCTTTAATCCCAATATCTCTTTATAATTATTTTTATTAAATCTCTATGTTCATCAATTACATGTGAAATTAGCAACTCAATGTGTCAAGGAAAAACATATCAAAAGATAAATCATGAATGATGTGCTAAAAATTCATGTAATTCTCTTAGAACCAAACATGTAGGTGGGAGAATAAGTGGGGAGGGAACTATGGGTAGATGGGGAGCTGGACGGTCCTTTACTATATTATTGGTGGTCAGATAATATAAACCTCAATTGGTTTTTAAGGGCAGGGTAGGGAGCAGTTATATTCACCAGATTGTAGAATATCTTGGCCCCAGCAAACCCCTTTCCAGATGACTCTAGCAAAACTCCCTACTTAAAAATATATCTAAAATTAAACCAAGTTAGAAATAATTAAAAATAAATTGAGTCCAATTAGTTTCACCCAAATAGTAGACCCCATTACGACCAGGAGTCATGTTCAGGGGAACTCGATTACTCAACGTTGTCAACATGTCACAATTAATTTACATCAGCTTTGTCAGCATAAATGGAGAAGGGTAGTTGACAACCGTGCAATACCTTGCACACTTGTACATAATACATTAGAATGAGTACCTTAGCAAATTAATCATCTGGCAGCAAAAATTTAGTTATTAGTCCCTACCTATATATAGGAAGGGAACTAATGTTTTCACTACAGTTAACCTATTAATCTATGAATTTCTATAGCCTAAAAAATCTAACAATCTAAAGTTTGTTAAAGTTCTATTTTTATTAAATTTAATTTTTGTTCACAAATTTCTATTTTCTCATTGGACAATGCTAATTTTCTTGGGGTCTAAAATAAATTTTGAACTCAAAAAATATCTAAAATAAAAATAATAAATATGTATTAATTAACTACAATTAAGATACCAATTAAATTATGTACTTGCTAATGTCTTCTTATAATTAATTAAATGATGAGCTAGTGGTTAAATAGCCGAGCTAAATAAATGCTTCTAAGTGCAGTTAGTTGGGTTAATCTAAAAAAATTGATATGTAGCTAATAATCTGCAATGAATGGAAACCCTTATTTTTTGAAACATTGATTGATAGAGCATAGGTGAGAGGTTTATTTTCAAAAACAAGAAGAATAGTATGTTTTTTTGTTTTTTCTTTAATTAAATAAATAAATAAATATGAACAATTAATAATATTTTATTAATAAAATGTTTTAGCTAATATTAGTAGACATTATAAATATAGAGATATATTAGGACTTAATTTTAAAAAAAATACTGTGTTTATTTTATTTTAATAATTTACTTTTACTATTATTTTAAAAATCTGAGTTATAAAAAATACTAAATCTAATTTTTCTTAACTATGTGTTCAAATATTTTATATTTTAATCATTTTAATTATTTTTTAAGAAAATCATTTGAAGATGTTTTTCATTTTGAATACAATTTTATTTAGAAATCAAAAATTTCAATAAAAATATAATAATAAAATTATTTTTGTTGATTAATTTACACACATTATTGAGATTGTAAAGTTTTCAAATGTTATAACTGTATCTTAAAATTCTAAAAAGTTTTAGAATAGTAACACACAAATAATAATTCTTATTGTTTTTTAAAGATTAATAATTTAAAAAAAAATTAATATTATTATTTTTCAAAATACTAAATTATAAATAATGAGATTTTAAATAATTTATTTCAAATCAGATTACTTTATATTTTTTTTTTAGATTTATTAAAAAACTTATTTAACAAATTACAAATTATCCTCTCATGGTCTTTGTCTCCCTCTTGAACACACTTAGTCTCGAAATGGTTGCAATTTATTCATTTTATAGTTGTATAACAATGAATTTTTTTATTCAAATTAAATGTTAAAAACTTACAATTTATCCATTTTATACTTGTATAACAATCAAATTTTCTATTAAAATGAAATGTTAAAAACTTAGTCTCTGAATGCTCACAATTTATTCATTTTATAATTGTTTATTAATGATTTTTTTTATTAAAATGAAATTTAATTAATTTAATTTATAGAAATTTAAAGAACTTCTATAAGATAAAAGTAAAAACTAAATTAAGAAATATATTTGGATGGATTTTTCAAATCATCATTATTTTTTTTGTTTTCATTGAATTCATATTTATAATTAAAATGTAAGCAATATTTAACTTAAATTTATAAATATAATGTGTTAATTGGTTTTTTAATAAAAAATAGATGCATTTAATATAAAATAAAATGTCCTATTTTAAATATTGAAGAAAATATGGCATTGGCTGACTATCAGCTTAGTACAGTCATCATCAATACTGTACTATGAACGTAAGACCTTGGATTTTTTATTTATACATTAGAAATAGAGTATTGATAGAAACATATTTGATTAAGTGATGTTTTTATTTTATGTTAATAAATTATTTTTTATATGTTAAATTTATTTAAAAAATAAAATATAAACTTCATGCTTTAAATTAATTTCCTTTTCACTATTTTACTAGTAATTTAAATCAGGTATTGATTTTTCTTATCACTTCAACATTAGAATTTTGTATAAAATATTAATTTAATTGTATATATTTTAATTTAAAATTATAATTCAATAACATATTTCAAGTTCGTTCATATAGAAAATGATTTCAAAAAATCAAAACATAAATATTATAATATTCTATTGATCAATTATATTATGTTGGAAATTTGTATTTTTTTTTAATCTCCACACTTATCCATTACTCCGCCTACTCTTTACAAATTAGTCATTCTAATATAAAAATAAATCTATTATACACAATAGGTATGGACTTTGATCATATTAATTTTTCTAAAATAACTAGTATATATATGGTACACTAAGTAAGTCTTCAAAGAATAACTCAGTGGTTTCTCCACATCTTAATCTGAGGAGAACTCAACTTTTGAGATATCACAAAATTCTACAACAATGCTTTGGGAAGGAATATTATTCACAATCATCGATTGTGGCTAATATTGTCAAGGTCATTGAGATGGACCCTCAAAAGAATATACTTGAGGAGTATTAAAAGGCCCAACCTTTACTGGATTTAACCTTGAAATTTGGAAAGAGACTCAATATAAAACCTTTAAACTAATTCTTAAATACTCATCTTATGAGTATACCCTTAAAAATACAAATTTTAGTGAAGATTTAGAAGATTATAACCTAAAAGATTATAATGGAGAAGAATAAATCAGATGATTGTTCCTCCATTAGTTAGTCCCATTACTAGTGAGAGTAGAATCCCTAAAAAATTACCTAGATTATCAATAGAACATGAACGTGACTAAAAAAGTATAGGGTGAAACTAAGAATTTGATCAGAACTAATAAAGTGTCATGTACATGTGCATTATAGAGGTTGTGATTATCATTAGAAATATAAAAATGTAAAAGGGAAAATTTTTAGATAAAGTAGTAAAGGACAAAATGTGACAAATGGTGATCTTTTCATTGGGACGAGGAGCTAAAAGATATCATGGATAGATGGGGCTATGTTTTTATTGTACTTTGATGCATCATTTTTCTACCTTTGTGTCTAGTCTTTTTGTATTTTTTTTCTTTAGAACTTAAATAATTTTTCCCTTATGCTATCTTAAATTTTTTATAAACTCCAAATTGATTAGTGGAGTTTTGAATTTGGAATCATTAATGGTTGGGCCTTTCTTTACTTAACTTAAATGGAAAGAAATATAAATTTTATAAAGAGTAAATGCCACGTAGTTAGAACATACATTATCATAAAAAGGTATAAAGTGACCATTCAATGATATAGTAAAATTTACATATTCATGATAAATAAAATATTATACATTCTTTTCTAATATTCAATTTATAATTAAACTTAATTTAATTAATGTTTATGTGGACTAAAGTAATAATGAAATGATATTATCGTATAAATCTTCTCATATAGGGCTCCATTAATAGTTTTTCTATACTATTAGATACTAGAATGAAAGTCTCAAATTAAATTTAGTAGCATTTTAAAAACATTTATCTACAAGGCTAGATATGCTAAAATGAGGAATAATTTACAACCCAAGTGTAATAGTTTTCAGGAAGATGTGTATGTCCCATAATGTGCACATGTTCTAATGCATACTGTAAAATTGATGATATACTCCTTTGCAACATGTGATTGATCATGGAGCTTTTCATTTGTATTTTTTCCCAACAAATAAATCAAATTAGAATTGGTGGGGATACTTTCCAAGTGAATAATTAAGCCGAGAGGCTTTCTACAGTGATAGCAATCTTCAATGTAAACATTTTCTATTTTGAAAAAAAATTGACATCATTTACATGTCAGAAAAACAAAATAGAAATATGCATTTTTGTATTGCTATGATTTTTATGGAATATGATTTTTTTAAAATTTGTACATGGTGAAATAAATCATTTTCTAAATTTGATTTGCTGAATTTTCTTGTCTCATAATACTTCTATCTATTAATATCAAGGCATAGTATATATAAAAACAAATACAAATACAATAGTTTATTCATAGAATTTTTGTTTCCATTTGAATACAATATTTACTAAATTTAAATTAATTCTTTTGAAAATTAGATACCTCTCAGCTTATTTTAAAAAAAAATTGAATTAAATTTTTAGATATACTAGTTTATTTTTTTTCTTTTTAAGTAGTGGCCACATATTGTAGGCCTTTGTAAGGCAATTATAAATGAGAGAAATCTGGAAACTATTATGTTGGAGCTAGTAAATAAAGAGAGCAATTCATCACCTCAGGCTATTTGAATGGCTATCATTGCAGCTAGGTTTGGTTTTGACACTGTTCCAATAAGATATGAAGATAATTTGGAGGCGAGACCAAGTGTACCTAGAGAACAATCAACCCATGAATTTTTCCAAGGCATAAATGATAAAGAGTTTGTAGGTAAAGTGGAGGCCAAAGGAGAAGACATGAGTGAGTTGAATGATGTGAAATATCTTCTTCAATCTCCCAAGGAGTTATCAAATGAAGAGAGGGCTCTAATGTCACTACTTCTACCCAAGGAAAAGGAAAAGATTATGGTGCCTAACAAAATCTCCCTCCTTAATTTGGACCATACATTAGATGAAGCCATTTACCCTGCCACACAAGCAAAGCCTCATACTTCAACCAAGCTAAAATGAGGCGATCTTCAACATGAGGGATATTCTTCTCTCGTGGAACAAGCTAGCAATAAAAAATTATAGATTTACTCAACTCGCTTTTCCCAAATAGCATAGATTAAGCATATAGATAGGAAAAATTTTATATTAAGCCAATAGGCTTCACTCCTTGGGATACTTTGCTAGTTTATTTTGATTTTTCCATTGTCTTACATCGAAAGAAATGGAAGTCAAAAAAGGTGAAAAATATATTTACTATTGAAATATCTCATGCATGAGCAGTTACCCCTTGTGCCAAATTCCCACCTGCCACCTTGACACCCTACAGTAAAAATATTCAGAAACATTAAATGTGGGTAGATGAGTTGAAATCCAAAAAATGAGAGGGAAAATGTTTTTTGCTAGAAGACAAAAGGAATGAATCTGATTCATTCAATTAGAGAGAGAGAGAGAGAGAGAGAGAGAGAGAGAGAGATGTTAGAAAGTGTAGAGCAGAGTAGAGCAAAGTACATAGCAATAAAGAAGTAGATCAGTAGATCATCATAGCAGAGGAAGAAAGTGCAAAAAGTTTAGAAGATAGAAGGAAGATTCAGTTTCTGTGTTTGCACTAGCATGTGTTGAATCCTTTTCTTATTCTTTAAGTTCATATTCATTTGCCCTGTGAAGTAGTGATTGCTCCAAGCTTTGTTGTATGCAGCTATTAGTGCTATAAGTTTGAAATATTTTAGGGTTTTCTAGTTGAAGCCAAATGCTCCTAGATTTTGTAATACTTTTAACTTAGTTGAATAGAAAACAAGCAAGAAAGCAAGCAGGCATACTTGGCTCATTGTTGTCTCCCTTCTATTTGACATTATATGTTTTGCATTTAATACATTCTTACTTGAAATTTTTTATGTTATCCCCTCTATTTTTAATGGCAAAAATGTCCAGACTGTAAGTTTGTTTGACAACTCACTAGGTTTAGTCTTTAATAGAGTTCTCTCTTTTATTCCTACGAAGTTCACTTAGCAACCACTGAGCCAAGCTCACTCAGTGCCCTCTTGTGCTTAGGTGCCCTCAGTCCCTAGCTACTTAGCTCCTTCATGTGCTAAGTTCACTTGGCACCTATGGCCTATCACTTGGCATCCTTTGTGTGTCGAGCAAACTATTACTCGACACCTTCTTCTGCCAAGCAATTTTTTTTTGAGTTTGTGATTTATTTTTTACATTTCTGTTCTCTGCCCTTAGATAACAAAAGATTTATCAATTACTCATCAAAAAAGAAACTGTAGTGGTATAAAGAATGTTTCGAGCCATGTGAAGTACTCCTTGCTAGGGCATCACATATCTGTTTCAATATGCATGAATTCAGAGTATTCGAGTTTTCTAATTTTAAAATTTTCTATTTACATTATTTCAAAGAATTGGGGTTTTCCAAGAAGAGTACTTAATGTAAAATAACATAGTTACTTTATCAAATCAACAGTGTTAGTTGTGTTACAATAGTGCAAGACATTTCAAACAGATCCAACTGTTTGACAATTTTAGCCATCTTGTCCCTTTATTCAATCTTATTGAAGCCCATCGTTGATGTTGACAATAAATCAATGAGTTGTTCTTGATAAATTAAACACTAATGAAATGCCCCACATCAACTTTCATTTATAAATTAAATACTGATGTAATGTCCCATGCTTTCCTATTTGTGCATCCTCACAAAAGGCATCCACTGTATTCGGAAAACATGTGTATAGTTTTAAATTAGAAATTTGGTCACTCTATGAGGTTTCAAAGTTTTAACAATTTTACCAGGCCATCCACAACATTCTTCAAACATGTATATTTTATTCTAAATAAGACTTTTAATTGTTGGGCAAGGATAATATGAAACTGTAATCTAATTGTATAAAATAGTCTTATACTTTATGATATTGGTTGTCAAAATCTATGGTGATGATAGATGGAATAAAAAATTAGGTTTGAATCTATACCTTTGTAAATGCATTTTATTATTGATCAAAATGCCTTTTCATAAATTCTATTCATTCATAATGATTAGTTGTTGTAATGACACCAACACCAGTAACATACTGATTGATTTAAGTAGTTTGTTTGAAGCTTGAATTTTAATCCAACTTCATATCTATTCTAATATTAATGTAATGAAATTTTTTGGATTATTAATGTTTACATAGAAACATGTTAACAAAAATTATTTCTATAGGAAGAAATCATCTAGACCCCATCATACTAATTGTAAAAAGAAATCTTGTTGCAAGCTACTTTCACAGTCTTGTGAATTCTTATCTGTTGATTCATTTAATAGCTTGCAAATCCAAGTGAACAGATTTAGGCTTGTTAGGAATATTAAGAGATTACCATTTATTTATCATCCTCTTCAAAAATTTGGTATGCAATTGACTCTCACAGATCATTTCCTTATATCATATTTTGACCAATTAAATTTACTATAGGAAAGACTTAGTGAAATGGTCTATTAGTGTCTACTAGCTCTTAGAATACTCTAGAATGAAAAATAAGATAGCTTTAGATGGATGGTACCAAATATTATAATTTTGTGGAATTTGGGTCATTTATGAAATTTGGGTTACTATGCTAACAGAAGCATTGGTTAAATTAATGCTATTCAAAAATTCAAATCCTTCTTTTGTAGCATAGATGTTAAAAACTCAAAGAAATTCACCTCATAGGGATGTAAAAATTTCTATTGTAGTCACTGATTATTAATCTCCTATCTTAAATGATTATTAAACTACTGGAAATAAATTAACAAAAACTTCACTTATAAAATACGGCAAGAAGTACCCAACACAAAGAACACAATATTTTTGGACAAATCATCCCTAGAAAAACCCCTATGGGAAAACCATTTCTATAGATGAGGAAATTATATTAACTTCAAAAAATCAAGATATACAAAATTCATTGCCTCTTAGTGGAAAATTTTTGACAACCTCTTAATTTCTCGTATTGATATTCCTTCGTTGCTATCTCCAATGCTATCATTGTACCCTTGCTAACACTACAAGATAGTTTTTTATCACTACAAATTCATTTGCTAACATTGCAAATGCTTCTAAAAACTTATTCTACAAATGCCCTGTTGACCCCTTTTTATTGTACTCATGTTGGAGACCAATGATTGAGATTGATTCTCAATCAACTATCAAGATTAAAACAACTTAACAACCCTAACCAAGTCAATTTTTAGTTGCTTATAAAAGTGGTAAATTAATTAATAAATATCTATCCATAATTTGACCCATTAGTTATCAAAATAATTATTTTCTCATTGAGTACATATCGACAAACAATGGTTCAAGTTACCAAAACTAACACTCCCTCTTAGCAAGAAAGTTGTTCTACATGACATCTAATTTATCTTTTAAGAAGATGAATTTCACCTTCCAAATGTTGTAGTCAAAATATCTACTACCTGCTTCTCTATAGATATGTTTTGTAGCTAAACAACTCCCCATTGTACACAATCTCTGATGAAATGATATCTAATGTTTATATGTTTAGACCTATAATGAAATGTTGGATTTTAAGACAACTTGATTAAACTCTAATTATTGAAGTGTATCACAGTAGTCTCAACCTTCTAACCAAACAAGGCTACTAACAACTTTAAAATCCATATAGCTTCACATGTCGCCATATTAGCTACTATGTATTTAGCTTTAGCTAAGCTTAGAGCCACAAACTTCTACTTCTTGCTAAACCAAGATACAACTCCTAATCCCAAACTGAAACAACACCTTAAGTGCTCTTTTTGTTTTTTTTTTCTTCCTACCCAATCTACACTAGTCTAGCCTATCAATCTACTACCTTAACCTCAAACATATCTAATCTCATACTCAATTGTACCACGCAAGTAACATAACACATGCTTGGCCATTTTCCAATGCGCTTTCTTTGGTTCAACCATGAACTAACTAAGAGAGTTCATTGCAAATGCATTATCTCACCTATTGTTAACCAAATACATAAGTGAACCAATCAGTTGCCTATATAAAGTGGGATCTACATCCTTGTCCTTATATGTATCTACCTTTCTCTAATTCATGTTCATGTGTGTAGACATGGCTTTACAACCTTCCATCCTGAATCTCTTCAAGATCTCAATGTAATATTTCCCTTGACCAAGGAAAATATCTCCATCTATCTACCACACCTACATGCCTAGAAAGTAGTGCATAACTCCTAAATCCTTCATCTTGAACTCTTCATCAAGGTCCCTCTTGCAATCCTCTATGAGCCCTAGTGCACCTATAAAAGACAAGTCATCCACAAAAGGAACAAGAATGAGAACCTAACCCCCAACCACTAAGTAGTTGATCTTAGCATCAGCTTCACTCTTCACAAAGCCCTTTTCTTGCAATTATGTATTGATGCACTCATACCTTGCTCTAGGAGCATACTTGAGTCCATATAAGACTTTCTTCAAATTGCACACATGGGTCTCCTTACTGTGTGCTACAAAGCTTTCTAGTTGCTCTATGTATACCTCCTCCTTCAATTCACCATTAAGGAATGTTGTCTTGACATCTATTTGATGGATTTTCCATCCCATATGTGTTATAAATGAGATCATGGTTCATATAGAAGTATATATTGCCACAGGAACAAATGTCTCATCGTAGTCTATTCACTTCTTTTGAGAGAACCTGTTGGCTGTGAACCTTGCCTTGTATTTCTTGATGCTACCATTATTGGAAATATAAGGTATACAAGGTTACTGAGAGGGGAGGGGTGAATCATGAATCAATAAAACTTTATCTTACTTTACTAATTAATCCTTCATATAATATTATTATCTAATTGCATGTATGAAAAATGAAAGTAGGCAAGTTCCATTATTACTATTAATTGTAATTATCATCTTTGTTTAAGCTTTTATCTTTCTAAGAGTGAAGTATTTTTTAGGGACTAGGATTTGAATAGAGAGAGAGGAGAGGAAAAAATTATAGAGATGGGACGTGACCTAATGCACATTGAATCGTCTATGATTGATGATAGTGTGAGGAAGCCCTTGGTCTAGTACATTCTGAAGGAGGGTAGTTTTGTCCCATTCATGGAGACCCTCAATGGTCATGACAAGAATTGTTCTATGCAGTTTGTTAACTCATGGGAGAATCACAAAGTGACAATTAATGGTATATCGTTTCACATTTTGGAGGAGGTGATTGCTATGGCAACGAGCATGGCAATGAGGGGAAGAAAATGGTAGAAGGTGACACCGGTGACTGATGAAACAAGTCTACAATATTTCATTATGGAAGGTGAGGAACCAGTTTAGCATAGAGGAGGTTTAATGAGGGAAAAATTGCCTAACCCATGGAATGAGGTTTTTCTGATTCTGATGAAATATCTTACCCTAGAAGGAAGGCATGGAGTTTTCTAGTACTATCATTTTCCTCTTCTTAATCATTTCGAACACAGTGATTTTCTTTCACTTCCCTTCTTCTTGCTACATGATCTTGAGGATACTATTGTTGATGTGAAAGATAAAATGAGAAGTGGATTTCATTTTACTATTCTTCATCAAGGTTTATTTTTTAGGTTGTACCAATTTCACCTTGCCCTGGTCCCCCCTAGAATTGTGGAAGTTGATATTCTTGTTCACCCAAACCCCAAGCTCCAAATGGTCCCCCTTAGGATTATAGGTCCTACAACCCCCACCCCTTATCCCTCTTCCAATGGGTCCCCAATGAGTCCCTCCCCTAGGGGAAAAAAGGAAAAGGTAAGGAGAAAATATAAATGTAGTCAGAGGATGAGGGGAGAGTAGGAAGGAGGAGATCAGGGAGGTTGGCTAAGTCTTAGGCTAAGAGGAAGTTAAGGGAGGGAGTCTCGTAGGAGGATGAATCAAATTCTAAGGATTCGAGCTGCCACAGAAGAGAAATGAAGGAGAAAATTGTTAATTTTGGAGTGGGATGTATGAAGGAGGTTGAAGAGGAGATTTCTTATTCAAACTTAGGTAATGGCAAGGAGAATAATGAGCTGTTACATATCTCAATGAGGGTTATGCTTGAGTGTGTGGATCTAAAAAAAGATCAATTCCTTGAAATAGTGGATAGAATGCCTTTCCCTATTACAATCTCCTCCCCTATTAAGGCAAGTTCTAAAAAGGCCACTGACCCCCTTGTTGTGCAGGATACTCAAGCTAGCATGGACAGATATATATGGGTGTTTCATATAAGGCTGGTAATGAGCTCAAGAGAAAATCCAGGTGATGGAGGAAAGAATGGGACTATTAACCAAGTTTATAGTTAAAGTCACTCATGCAGTGGCTACCACTCTATGCCTATTGACGGATGTCGAAGGGGACCAGCCCAGGTAGGACTCCAAGTTTCTTTTTGACTTCTTGGTAGAATACTGGACAAATATCCTTCTGGGGAAGAATAAGGTCAAGAAATCTTAAGGGCTCACCCCTTCTTTTATTTTTGTATGTTGTTAATTTTCTAGTTTACAAACTTTTTCAGTTTTGAGGTTGTTATACCTTTGTTTTTGTTAAGTGACTTCAGCTTGTTAACAAGCATATTGTCTAAAGCCTATAGTTACTTTTATAATTATAGTATAAAATTTTGTTGCTTGTTAACAAGGATTTTTTGAAAGCCTGTAGTTACTATAATAATTATAGTATAACCTTCTATTTTTGTTTTAAAACACAGTAGGGGTTAGTTATATTCTGATGGTTGTCTATTAGTAATCGTCCAACTAGTTTGTAATGGGCTAGCCCCCTTTTTTTGGCTACTTTAGTTTCAAAAACATTCGTAACACTTTGACACAAGAAATGGTGATCCATAAAACATCCAATTAGAAAGTAAAACTAGGGTGGGGATGATATACACAAGCTTTACTAATGTAGTATAAAGTTAACCTTTTAAGGCTTGCAACTAACAACTTCTAGTGATCTTTTCTGTTAGGACCAATAAGGACTATGAGGTCAATGCAGTGAAGTATGCACTTCGTTAGAAGATTTAGCAAAGACTATTAAGTCTACCCTATTAAAGGATTTGGTTGATGCACCTATTAGGATAAACTAGTGGCTGATCTCTAATATTTAACTCTAATTTACTAGTTGAGATTCCCTGAATTACAATGATCACTTGACTATGATAGATAATACTTTTTTGTCCCTTATACTTCTTATAGCCTTATTTAATTCACACTTCTTCTCATCATGTTCTCATCACATATCTTATTTGGATATGATACAATGTATTACATATATACCAATGCAAATTATAAGTTACTAGAGTCTGCTACAATACCAATTTCATCATAATTCACAAATTCAACCCAACTGTTGTAACTGAGGTTCTAAAGATAAACTCAATGATGTTCTGATACATGGAAAACATTGTCAATGCTCAACAATCTTTGGCACTCAGTTAAACTTGA
Organism: Cupressus sempervirens; assembly: GCA_028749045.1. Lineage (NCBI taxonomy): Eukaryota > Viridiplantae > Streptophyta > Pinopsida > Cupressales > Cupressaceae > Cupressus > Cupressus sempervirens. The sequence goes on from CM053785.1 coordinate 761,635,131, forward strand.
AGCTCAGTCCATACTAATCACTTCTAAGTAGCTTGAACTCGATTAGCACTATGTGACTCAGTGAAGTCTGAGAAATTTAGTAGCAACTCGATCACTCTGTTGACACTACATGACTTGTTCAACACTAGATCCACTTTTTTAACCCTGTGAGTTTAGTATACACTAACTTGGTTAACACTATAGAGCTCAGGCTAACACTATGATCTTCTTCACTTCCACTAACTAGCTTGGTAGCTTCCGTTACACTTGATTTGCATTCAACTTTGTCTCTAAAGCTTGGTAAACACTATGTAGCTCAAGAAACACTATAAACTAACTCAAGTGCTTAGTAGACAATATAGTGTGACTACTCAACTTAGGAACACATGAATCACTTAATTAACATTGTAAACTAAATGATAAGATCAATAGCATCTACAGAGCTTGGTAGCAATGTAACCAATTGACTCAGTGTTGAGTCATTAATAGAAAAATTGATCTTTATGTCAATAATCTCCCTCACATTAGTGAAAAAGAAACTTATCAAAACAAAAAATTGATCATACAGAACTGTATGTCAAAACTTCCTTTCCTTTAATTCTATTTTTTCAACTTAGTTTTGACTTACATCTGCTATGACTCAATAACATAAACTATTTCTCTGATTATTCAAAATTTATTTGTATAATGTGTAGAGCTATAGCTTGGGTCAAGTGACAACTAGTGTGAACTTGCCTTCATGTCTTCATCTATCTTGGATAATTCTTGCTCGATATCCTTTGTAAAGATAGATGTATCATTTAACTCGACAAACAGTGATACAACATTATCGACAGAGGTTTTTAGTGAAGCAAGAATAATAGCTTATTGTATCTATTCTAGTATAATTCTCTATGCAACTTGTTCCAAGACTCTATGGACAATATCTACTAATTTATCCAAAAAATGTTGTGTGCCATCAACCTCAATACTTAGAGCATCAAAAAATATGCTCTTTATGTGTTCAAAGACTTCGTTTTCTTTCATCTTTTCTTCTCTAAGAACTTTTTTCTTAACTCTCTTATTTAGTAATTCACCCATGGTGTTCATTTGATTAGGAGTGAGGGTAGAGATATCCCAATTTGGAATAACTATATCCTCATTGAGATCAACAATTTCTTTTTCTTTGCCCGTTTCTTTCAAAATGATGGAAACAATTTGTTTCTCATTGTCTAGGACTTTAGTACTTAGTTGACACTCTCTCTCAACTGTCATTGTACTTGCTATGGATATACTTAGAATATAATAAATATTTGAAAATGATGGACTAAAAATAAAATTTGAAATGACACTAACAACATGAACACCTTGTTGTTGCTTGGTCAAGCTTGATGAAAAGATCGACCTATCAATACCCGATACAACCATTAGACTTATAGAACATAGGAGGCAATTAAGTCATGTCACAAATCATAAAGGGGAATGCTAGTGGTTAGTCCAACAATCCCCCCCTAGCATTACCTAAGGAGATTCAAACCTATGACCAAGCTCTGGTACCACTTGTTAGAAATATTAGTCCACTAAAATAACTGAGAGGGGGGGAGGGGTAAATCAATTATCCAATTAAAATATTTATCAACCTTAAATAATCTTAACCATTCAAAAAAAGTAAACAAAAACCATAACAAGATGCAAATACATAATTACACTAGATTTCTTAACTAGGGAAACCCTTGATCAGAGTAGAAACCCTAGTGGGAATGATGCCCACAAAGATACACTGATATATATTCCTTGTTAGAGGATGCACCCTATTGGGAGTCTATAAAAAAATTTAGTACATAAGAGTCTGTATTAGGAGAATTTGAATCCCTATTAGGAGATTCCAACCTTGTTAGGAGTTGTTCCATCCCTTTTTAGAGTTGTAGAAGGTAGAAGGACCCACTGTCGAAATAGCTTATGGGGCAAGACCACTAAACTAACTATCCAACTAATCTCTCAACTATTTCTTGTAGAATAATTGTTTTTATTGTACTTTATCATCTTTCCTCTATCCTTTCAATCAAACATATCACTGTCAAACCTTGCAGATTGGGTCATGAACCTCAAATCCAAGTATCAAACTTTGGATCACTAAATAAAACCTTAGCAATGAAGTTCTCTCCAACTTTTTTTTTCTCTTCTTATCTTTTCACATCAACCATTTCTCTTGTATTCTTCTCTTCATGCTTCTTTCTTTATTACATGCATAGCAAAGGAAAATGTCCTTTCTTTATAAAAAAATCATAAAATAATTCCCTGAGTTGGCCACTACACCTTCTCAATTAATTATAATAGGACATCATTAAGAACATGTTACACTTAGCAATACCATTAACCAATCACCTTGCAACTTGAATAATGTTCAGTACATGTAATATTATGATGAGTGATCTTAGCCATATCATCATCAATATGTCTTCTATGCACCTTTAACCTTGCTTCTCAGAATAAAATTTTTGCTAAGAGATATAAAAAGTCTACTAGAACATGCTTTTGTAAACTCTATCTTAGAACAGTCTTCACAAAAAATTCCATAACTTCTTCTAGCCTTAATATCTTCTTCTTCTTAGGTTAGCTGAATATGCTATACACTTAGTACTATCTCCCTTTAACCTCACTAGTAAAAGTACTCAATGATCTAGCCATACCAACTTGATGTTGTCATTGTTCTTCTATCGAGTATCACAAAATACTATAACATTGACATCAATAACAAACACAATCATGAATGGAACATATCATCATGATAGTGATCTAATCATGTATCCACAATACTTCCCCATCAAAGTATCATCAAAATTCATGCTTCAAATAATCTCCCCCTTTTCCATTGATGGCAACATAGCTAAAAAACATCTAGTTCTAAAAATACCAACTATAAAAGACTATTATCCTTTCTTTTCAAATCCTCTTCATCAATCATTTTCCCCCATTGATATACCTCCATGTATAAAAACCATTCTTCATGTTGTAATCTCTCCCTTTAATATACTTTGCATCAAACTATTTTTCATTTTGTAATCTCTCCTCCATTGCCATCAATGTCAAAGTTTTCAACAACCATCTATCTTTGCAACAACTATTTCTAACTTGTTCAAGTGTCCAAAGACACTATTCAAAACAACATCCATCAAGAGTCCTAGATGACTCTATCCATCACAGATACTCCCCCATATAGGAAGCATCAACATTAGTCTAGGCAAAGAATACTGCTCTGTAACATTGGACCAATGAACTCTTGAATCATCTACTCTAATGTAGGTAGGGTCATAACCCCTAGCATACATCAATTGAAAATAATCAAAAGTCTTTTTGGGAAGAGGCTTGGTGAAAATATATGCAATCTTCTCTTTGTTGCTTACATACTCCAATATGATTCTCTTTTTTGCAACTTCCTCTCTCAACATGTGATACTTAATAGAAATGTGCTTAGTATTAGAATGCAATACTAGATTTTTTGGCATATTCACTGTACTTGTGTTATCCTAGTGTATGACAATAGGTTCACTAAATTCTATCCTTATATCCTTTAGCATCTGCTTCATCCAAATAACTTGATTATAATTGTTTGTTGCTACAACATATTTTTATTTTGGTGTACTCTATGAGATGCAAATCTACTTCTTGCTTAACCATGAAACCAATCTTCCCCCAAGAAAAAAAGGTCCACCACTGGTGGTCTTTCTATCATCCATATTGCCTACCCAATCATCATTAGTATAAGCATATAATTTGAAATCATTAGATCTGTCATACCGCAATCTAAACTATGGAGTTCTCTTCAGATATCTAAATATCCTTTTAACTACTAGATAATGTGCTTCTTTGGGATTATCTTTAAATATTCCAACAATTCCAACTACATTTTCTATATCTCACCTTGTGTGAGTTAGATATTGCAATCCTCCAATCATAGATTTGTACTTCTTCTCAATGATAAGTGTCTTATCCTTTGCAGATAACTTGCATCAAGTTACTATAGGTGTTCTAACTAGTTTACATATTTCCAAACTAAATTTTTTTAATAGATCTTTCAAATACTTAGTTTGGGAAATAAAGATTCCTTCTTTATCCTACATAATCTATAATCCTAGGAAGTATTTCATTTTTCTTGTCATACTCATTGCAAATTCCTTCTTCATTTCTTCTGTAAACTTGTCACTTTCATCATCATCTCCTCCAAATATGATATCATCAACAAATACTACCAAAATCATCAATCCATCATCTATTTCTTTCCAATATAGATTATTGTCTTCCATACCTTTGCTAAATCCAAGTTTTGCCAAATGCTTGTCCAACCTTGCATACCAGGTTCTAGGTGCTTGCTTTAAGGCATACAATTCTTTCTTTAATTTGCATACCATGTCCTTGTCATATGTTAAAGAAAAACCTTTAGGTTTTTCTATGTATACCTCTTCTTCAAGTTCTCCATTCAAAAATGTTGACTTGCAATCCATCTGATATACCTTGAATTTCTTATGTGTTGCATAGGCTAAGAATAACCTTACTACTTCAATTCTTGCCATAGGAGTATAGATTTTTTCATAGTCTATACCTTCTTACTATGAGTAACCTTTACATACCAATCTTTCTTTGTTGCTTACAACTTCACCTTGTTCATTCATCTTGTTCCTAAATACCCATTGTGTTCCTATCACATTCTTGTCATCTAGTCTAGGGACAAATTCCCATATCTTATTATTCACTATCTGATGCAATTCTTCTTTCATAGTTTTCTTCCAATAGTCATCTTTACATTCCTCATCTACATTCTTTGATTCTATTAGACATATTAGACATAGTTCTTCATTTATTCTTCTTCTTGTCATCACACCTTTACCTCTACTACCAATGATCTATTTTGGTTGATGATTCTTTATCATTTCTTACTTGAAGAAGGATTTGTGATCTCAACTCTTAGCTCTATTCTAGGTTTTGAACTTTCTTCCTGCCTTACCTCTCCTTCATTCTACAAATCATTGTTAGTCTCAAAGGATACTTCATCATTACTTGGTTTATTAACAACATTCTCATCATCAAAATTGTAGTCAACTATTCTTTCTTTTATCCTAAATTTCTCATCAACTCTTACATTTTCACTTTCAACAATAGTCTTAGTTCTTAGATTATAACAACTATAAGCTCTTATTTTTAATGAATAACAAAGAAATAGACCTTCGTCACTTCTAACATCAAATTTACCAAGAGCGTCGTCTCTTTTGATATAAAATTTACTGACAAAAATTCTAAAATACTTAACTATAGGTGAGTGACCAAACCATAGTTCATAAGGGGTCTTGTTTGTGTCTTTTATGACTTGCACTTTTTTTATAGTGTAGATTATTGTATTCATAGCTTCTCTCCAAAATATCTTACATAAAATATTCTCAACTAACATAGCTCTTAGTAAATTTTGTTATTGACCTATTTCTTCTTTCTACAATGTCATTTTATTAAAGGGTCCTCAAAGTGTAAAACTATCTTTTGATTCCATCATCTTTACAGAAGATGTTAAACTCATTTGAAGTAAACTCTCCTCTATCTAATCTTAAACATTTAATCTTCATACTTGATTCATTATCAACTCTATTCTTGAATATCTTGAATTTGTCAAATGCCTCAGATTTTTCTTTAAGAAATGCAACCCACATCATTCTAGAAAAGTCATCAACAATGATCATGAAATACCTTTCACCATAGAATCCTTTAGTTTTTGTAGGACCACTAAGATTTGTGTGTACAATCTCCAACTTTTCTATAGTAGTAAACTTATTTCTAGGAAAAGAAGCTCTATCATGCTTTGCCACCACACACTCCTTGCAAATTATGTTAGTAGGCTTTACAATCTTAGGCAAATCTCTAACTGTAAACATATTACTAGTTTTCATAATGTTGTCAAAGTTTATATGACAAAATCTCTTATGTCATAACCAACTATCATCGAACTTTTCAACCAAACATATCATTTTAATGGGATTCAACTAAAATACATTACCTCCAAATCTGATTCCTATTCAAATTACTTTTCCGTCTTTATCTCTAATCATGCCTATGTTCTCTGTGAGCTGTAACTGATAACCTTTATCCACTAGCTGTCCAACACCCAAAAGATTGTGTTTCAAACCATCAACAAAATACACATCCTCAATGTTTGTCTTACCATCAAGAGTTATAGATCCAATACCTTTAACATGCCAAGTTACATTCTTTCCAACTTTGATAATTCCTCCACCATAACTTTTAAAGTCAACGAACTTGTTCATATCACTAGTCATATGATGTGAACAACCACTATCAATTATCCAATAGGATTTCTTTTCAATCAGTGATACCAAATCCATTTTCTCTAGACTTTCTTCTTCAATAGCTACAAATCCTATTTCATCATCACTAACACTTACTAGTTGTTAATTAGAATTATCTTCCTCATTGAATACAAAAAACCTCTATCTCTTCTAGGCTTGAACTTTCATGTATACTTTTTCTCTCTTTTAGGAAGCTTAGATGCACAATGACCGAATTCATTAAAAGTCCAACATTTAAAGATTTTCTTACCATCATTTTTTCTTTTTACAAGAAGGGTTACTCCTTCTATCATTCTATCCTCATCAAATCTACTGCTACTAGCAAAAGCTCCTCAAGCACTTGTGCTCCTTGAAAGATTAGGTCGAATGTTTAGGGCACTGAAAGATGTCTCTATTCTACACAATTTTCTATACTATCTAAGCTTATTCTCAATTGCTTCAAGTCTCCCAAGTAACGTGTCCTTGGTAAAATCTTTGGTATAAGAGATCAACAACTATATCATTTGGACTACCTTCTTAAATGGTAGCGTTAAACTCTCCAATATCTTCCAGATCACCTCATCATCTTTCTTGGTTCCTCCTTGAGATCTGATACATGTAGTAATTTATAATATTATGCATGCATATGTTCTTATAATTCATCTTCCATCATTTTAGCATCTTGAAATGCACAAATCCAACTTTGTAGCCTCAATTTCATAGAATGTTCATCACCTTTTAAACTATTTTCCAAAGCTTTCCAAATCTTATGAAAAGTATCGAGTGTTTTTACTTGGTTGTACTCAATTTTAGGAAGTGCAGATAATAGTGCTTCTTTAGCTCTCATATTGCACATGAAAAGTTCTCTCTCATCCTCGGTACAAGATTCTAGTGCACTTTCAAAAATAATTATCTTATCTGATTTTGTCAAGATCCAATATCCTGGACCCATGTACAACAGACATGTCTTCATCTTTTCCTTCCAGTTATCATAATTTGTTCCATCAAAATTTAGACTATCCGTCTAAATATGTTCACCATGGATCTTCCAAAGTGGTTAAACTTTATCTTCAAGGACCTAATGCTTTGATACCAATTATTAAAAATAATAGTCCATGGAGAAAATTGAGAGGTAGCACATGAATTAGTTATCCAATTAAGACATTTATCAACCTTAATTAATCTTATCCATTCAACCCAAGCAAACAAAAACACATAACAAGATGCACGTACACAATTACACTAGATTTATTCACCAGGGAAACCCTTGATTAGAGGGAAAACCCTAGTGGGAATGATGCCCAAAATGATATACTAATATATATTCCTTCTTTAAGGATGGACCCTATTAGGAGTGTATAAACACATTTAGTACATAAGATTCAATGTTAGGAGATTCCAACCCTATTTGGAATCATCCCAACTTTGTTAGGAGTTGTGGAATGTAGAAGGACCCACTGTCCAAATAGCTTCTGGGAAAAGACCATTGAACTAATTGTCCAACTAATCTCTTAACTACTCTATGCAAAACAATTGTTCGTACTATTCTTTATCCTTTTTCCACTATCCTGTCAGTTAGACCAATCATTGTTAGACCTTGTAGACCAGCTTAAGAACCTTAGATCCAAGTATCAAACTTTGGATCACTAAATAAAACCTCAGCAATGAAGTTCTCTTCAACTTCACTCTACTCTTCTTATCTTCACATATCAACTATTTCTCTTCTATTTTTCTCTTCATGCTTCTTTCTTTCTTACATCCATAACAAAGGAAAATGTCCTTCCTTTATACCAAATCCATAAAACAATTCCTTGAGTTGGCCATTACACCTTATCAATTAATTTTTATAGGACCTCAATAAGAACACGTTACACTTAGTGATAACATTAATCAGTTGCCTTATCACTTGAGTAAATTTTCATACATGTAATATTAGTATGAGTGAGCTTAGACACACCATATCCATTATGTATTCTATAGGCCTTTAACCTTGCCTTTTAGTAACAATTCTACTAAGAGATATAACAAATTTACTAGAATATGCTTTTGTAAACTCTATCTTAGAACAATCTTCACCAAAACTTCCATGCCTTCTTCTAGACTTAATATCTTCTTCTTCTGAGGTTAGCTACATATGATAAACACTTAGTAGTATCTCCCTTTAACCTTGCTAGTGAAAGTACTCAATGATTTGACTGTACCAAATTGATCTTTCCATTGTTCTTCTGTCAAATACCACAAAAAACTATTATGTTGACATCAATGATAGACATAGTCATGGATGTAACATATCATCATGATAATGATCTAATCATGTATCTACAATACTCCCTCATAGAAGTATATATATTTTCTCAATAAGAAGTGTTGACCAAAAGGTGTAGATGGATAAATAGAATTCAAGAATTCAATATACATATCCAGATGACTAAGTTGGTGAGAGGTCAAGGTTTGGCAAAGATGATGGTATAGTCAAACTTATAAGAAAATCAAATAAATACTCTACATGATGATCGTCACCCATAATTTTGTGATATGAATAATCCTGATTGGTATAAGGACATCATATATTATTTGTAATGCATGCATGTCCCATTTATAATGAGTGGTAATGAGAAAAGAACACTAAAATTATGGACTATTCTGTACATTATTATTGATGGAAATTAACATATGGTACCATGTTGAGTAATATGACTAATCAATGTCAACTAGACAATATGAGTTGAGTCACTCAAGTATTGAGTAGTCTATACATGTAAAGTGATTCAAGTACCAAGAAAGAGTAAGTGTCAAGTTATACAACAACCGAGTAACAATATTCAAAGCATAGTAAAGGCCAAGCATTAGACCCTATTGATCTTGGGTGAATAATTTTTGGGATAGATGTTTGTTATGGAAAAAAATTCTATGTAAACCATTTTTGGCTGACATAATCATCAATTTATGACAATAAGAGATAAGCATGGACTAAGCACATTCCTGTCAAGTATCACATGTTAAGAGAGGAAGTTGTAGAAAAGGAAATTAGATTGGAGTATGTAAACACCAAAGAATAGATTGTATATATTTTCACTAAGCCTCTCCCAAAAGTGACTTTTGAGTATTTGCAAGGTATGCTAGGGGTTATGCCCCTTCCTACATTAGAATAGATGATGCAAGACTGCATTAGTCTAGTGTAACAGAGCACTATTATTTGTCTAGACTAAATGTTGATGCTTCCTATATGGGGAGTATTTATGATGGACACAGTAATCTAGGATTCTTTTTGGATTTTTTTTTAAACAGTGTCAATGGGGGAGAAGTATAGCATGAAAAATAATTGGGAAAACACTTGTTGCAGAGTTTGATGGTTGCTGAAACCTTTGACATTGATGTCAATGGGGCAGAATTATAACATGAAAAATAATTGGGAAAACATACAATAGGAGAAATACAACATGGAAAAACAATTTTATGTAAAGCACATTGAGGTATATCAATGGGGGAGAATGATTGATGAAGAGGATTTGAAAAGAAAAGTTAATAATCTTTTGCAATTGGTATTTTTGGAAGTAGATATTTTTTATTAATGTTGTCATCAATGTCAAAGGGGGAGATTGTCAAAAGCATGAATTCTAATGATATCCCTATTGGGGAGTATTGTAGAAACATGATTAGATCATTATCATGATGATATGTTATATTCATGACTCTGTTTGTCATTGATGTCAACATAGCATTTTTTATGGTATCTGGTAGAAGAAGAATGTTAAAAATCAAGCTGGTATGGGTTGATTGTTGAGTACTTTCACTAGCGAGGTTAAAGGAGATTATACTATATGCAGCTAACTTCCAAAGCATAAGATATTAATTCTAGAAGTTATGCAAGTTTTGATGAAGACTATTTTGAGATAGAGTTTACAAAAACTTGTTCTAGTAAACTTGTTTTATCTCTTATCAGGTTTGTTATTCTAAAAAGTTGAAGACAAAGAAGTGAAGAAGACATGATGGTGATGATGTGGTTAATCTCACTCATCATAATATTACATGTACATAAAGTTATTCAAGTTACAAGGAGAAAGATTAATGTTTTTGCTAAGTGTAACATGTTCGTATTGTGGTCCTATAATAATGAATTCAAAAGGTGTAACAACTAACTCAGGGAATTATTTTATGGATTCACTATAAAGGAATGGCAGTAGAGCAAAGTTAAGTAGAGTAGAGCCAAGCTGAATGAAACCCCATTGCCAAGTTTTTATTATGTGATCCAAAGTCTGATACTTAGATCCAAGGTTTATGACCTAGTCTACAAGTCTAACAATGATTGGTTTAGTTAACTGGACAAAGGAAAGATGTTAAATTACAATACATGTACAATTGTTCTGCAAGGAACAGTTGAGGAATAAGTTGGACAATGAGTTTGGTGATCTTTCCCTAGAAGCTATTTGAACAATGGGTCCTTTTGTCTTCTACAACTCCTAACAAGGTTGGCACAACTCCTAACATGGTTGGAATCTTCTAACAAGGATTCAAAGTCTCCTAATAGGGACTCATATGTACTAAATGTTGTAATATAATCATAATAGGGTCCATCCTATAATGAGGAATATTTATATTAGTACATCATCTTGTGGCCATCATTCGCACTAGGGTTTTCCCTCTTATCAAGGGTCTCCGTAGTTAATGCATTTGGTGTAATTGTGTATGTGCATCTTGTTATAGTTGATGGTTACTTAGGTTGAATGGTTAAATATTATTTAAGGTGGATGAATGTTTTAATTATTGGATAACAAATTCACCCCCCTAGCTCTCAGTTATCTTGGTGGACTATTATTTCTAATAATTGGTATCAAAGCATTATGTCCTTGAAGATACATTTTAACAACTTTGGGAGATCCATCAAAAACTTATTCAAGAATGATAGTCTAAAGTTCAATGGAAAAAATCATGACAACTAGAAGGAAAAGATGAAGATACAACTATTGTGTATGGGTCTAGGATATTGGATCTTGACAAAATCAACGAAGACAATCATTGTTGAAAGTGATTTGGAAACTTGTATCGAGAGAGAGAGAGAGAGAGAGAGAGAGAGAGAGAGAGAGAGAGAGAGAGAGAGAGAGAGAGAGAGAGAGAGAGAGAGAGAGGTCTTTTCATGTGCTACATGAGAACTAGTGAAGCACTATTGTCTGCATTTCTCAAAATTGAATACAACCAAGTAATATCACTAGATACTTCTGATTTGATTTGGAAAGCTTTAGAAAATAGTTTTGAAGGTGATGAACACTCTAAGAATTTGAGACTACAAAGTTGGATTTGTGCATTTCAAGATGCTAAAATGATGAAAGATGAATCTATAAGAACATATGTAGGCAGGATAATTGAAATTACTGTAGGTATTAGATCTCAAGGAGTAAGCAAAGGAGTGATGAGGTGATATGGAAGATATTAAAGAGATTAACACAACCATTTAAGAAAGAAGTTCAAATGATACAGTTGTTTATATCTTGTACCAAAGATTTCACAAAAGGAAATATTGCTTGGGAGACTTGAAGCAATTGAAAATGAGCTAAGACAACTCGAAGAATTGACCAGAACAAAAAAAACATTTAGTTCCTTGAATATTTGATGTAGTTTATCAAGGAGCATAAGTTCTGGAGGAGACTTTGGTAGTGGTAGTAGATCTAATGAGGCCAGAAAGATAGGAGTATCCCTTTTGGTAAGAAGAGAAAAGGATGGTAAGAAAATCTTTAAATGTTCAACTTGCAATGAATTTTTTTATTATGCATCTAACTGTCCCAAAAGATAGAAAAACTATAAAGGAAATTTCAAACCTAAAAGAGATAAAGAGTGTCTATATGAAAATGAAGAAGATGACTCTGATTCACAACCAGTACGTGTTAGTCATGATGAAATAGGATTTTTAGCTATTAAATAAGAAAGTCCAAAGAAAATATCTTTGGTATCATAGGTTGAGAATAAATCTGATTGGATAATTGATAGTGGTTGTTCATATCATATGAGTGGTGATATGAACATGTCTGTTGACTTCATAAGTCATAATGGAGGCATTGTTAGAGTTGGAAACAATGAAATGTGTCATGTTAAAGATATTGGATGTATAAATCTTGATGGTAAAACTAACACTGAGGATGTATATTTGTTGATGGTTTGAAGCACAATCTTTTGAGTGTTGAAAAACTAGTGGATAAAGGTTATCAATTGTAATTCATAGAGAAGACATGCATGATTAGAGACAAAGATGGAAAGGTAATTGGAACAAGAACCTGATATATAGGTAATGCACCTATTGAAATGACATGTTTGGTTGCAAAGGTAGATGATAGCATTGTAAAGACTAGTAGGATGTTTGCAGTTAGAGATTTTCCTAAGATTGTAAAACCTATTAACAAAATTTGCAAGAAGTGTGTATTGGCAAAGCATAATAGAACTTCTTTTCCTAGAAAGAATTTTACTACTACACCAGAATTGGAGATTTTACATACAAATCTTAGTAGTCCTATGAAGACTAAAGGATTCTATGGTGAAAGGTATTTCATGATATTAGTTGATGATTTTTCTAGAATGATGTTGGTTGCATTTCTTAAATAAAAAACTATGGCATTTGACAAGTTCAAGATATTCAAGAATATAGTTGAGAATGAATCAAGTATGAGGATTAAATGTTTAAGATCAGATACAGGAAGAGAGTTTACTTCAAATGAGTTTAACATCTTTTTTCAAACTAATGGAATCGAAAGATAATTATCAACTCTGAGAACCCCTGAACAAAATGGCATAGTAGAGAGAAGAAATGGGTTAGTAATAGAAGTAGCAAGAGCTATGTTAGCTAAGAATAATGTATCCAAGATATTTTGGAGTGATGTTGTGAATATAACAGTCTACACTATGAACATAGTACAAGTCTAAATAGACACAAACAAGACCCTTTATGAACTGTGGTTTGGCCACTCACCTACAGTTAAGTATTTTAGAATTTCTAGTAGTAAATGTTATATGAAAAGAGATGATGATATTGGCAAGATTTAAGCTAGAAGTGATGAAGGTATGTTTCTTGTTTATTCATTGAAAAGAAAGACTTATAGATGTCATAATCTGACAACTAAGACAATTAAGGAAAGTGAAAATGTAAGAGGTTGTGAGAAATTTAGGATACAAGAAAGAGTAGTTGACTACAATTCTAATGATGATGTTCTTACTAAACCAAGGAATGATGAAGTATTCTTTGAGACTAACTATGATTTGCAGAATGAAGGAGAGCTATGGTAGGAACAAATCTCAGAATCTTCAATAGAGCTAAGAGTTGAGATAACAACTCCTACTTCGGATAAAAGTAAGACAAAGAATCATTCACCTGAGTAGATCATCAAAAGTAAAGATAAAGGTGTAATGACAAGAATCAGAATCAATGACGAACTATGTTTGATATCTCAAGTTGAACCAAAGATTGTAGATGAAGCATGTAAAGATGATTATTGGAAGTAAGCTATAAAAGAAGAATTGGATTAGATAGTAAAAAATAAGACATGAGAATTGGTTCCTAGACCAGTAGACAAGAATGTGATAGGAACAAAATGGGTATTTAGGAACAAGATGAATGAACAAGGTGAAGTTGTAAGGAACAAGGTAAGATTGGTATGTAAAGGTTACTCACAGCAAGAATGAATAGGCTATGACAAAACCTATGCTCCTGTGGCAAGAAGAGAAGTAGTAAGGTTATTCTTAGCATATGCAACATATAAGAAATTCAATGTGTATCAAATGGATGTCAAGCTAGCATTTTTGAATGGAGAACTTGAAGAAAACGTATACATAGAACAACCTAAAGGTTTTCCTTTAACAAATGATTAGGACATAGTATGTAGATCAAAGAAAGCATTATATGGCTTGAAGAAAGCACCCAGAACTTGGTATGGAAGGTTGGAAAAGCATTTGACAAAGCTTGGATATAGCAAAGGTATGGTAGATAATAATCTATACTAGAAAGAAATTGATTATGGGTTGATGATTTTGGTAATATTTTTTGATGATATCAAATTTGGAGGAAATGTTGATGAAAGTGACAAGTTTGTAGAAGAAATGAAGAAGGAATTTGAAATGAGCATGATAGGAGAAATTAAACATTTTCTAGGATTACAGATTGTGTAGGACAAAGAAGGAATCTTTATTTCTTAGACTAAGTATTTGAAAGATCTACTAAAAAGGTTTGTTTTGGAAACATGTCAACCAATTGGAACACCTATGGTAACTAGACACAAGTTATCTACAAAGGATGAGACACCTACTATTAAGCATAATAAGTATAGATCTATGATTAGAGGATTGCAATATATCTAACTCACACAAAAATGGATATAGAAAATGTAGTTGGAATTGTTGCAAGATTTCAAGTTGATCCCAAAGAAACACATTATGCAACAACCAAAATGATATTTAGATACCTAAAAGGAACACTAGAGTTTGGATTGTGGTATGACAGATCTAATGATTTCACTTTATGTGCTTATACTAATGTTGGTTGGAGAGGCAATATGGATGAAAGAAAGAGCACCCGTGGTGGAGCCTTCTTTCTTAGAGGAAGATTAGTGTCTTAGCTAAGCAAGAAGTAGGACTATATCTCATAAAGTATAGCAAAAATAGAATATGTTGTAGCAGAAAACAATTTTAATCAAGTTGTTTGAATGAAGTAGATGTTGAAGGATATAAGGATAGAATTCAGTAAACCTATTGTCATACATTGTGACAACACAAGCACAATAAATATGTCTAAGAATCTAGTGTTGCATTCTACGACCAAGCACATTTCTATCAAGTATCACATGTTGAGAGAGAAAGTTGCAAAAAAGGAAATTAGATTGGAGTATGTAAACATCAAAGAGAAGAATGTAGATATATTCACTAAGCCTCTTTCCAAAGAGACTTTTGAGTATTTGTGAGGTATGCTAGGGGTTATGCCTCTTCCTACATTAGAATAGATGATGCAAGAGTGCATCAATCTAGTGTAACAGAGCACTATTATTTATCTAGACTAAATGTTGATGCTTCCTATATAGGGGAGTATCTATGATGGACAAAATCATCTAGAATTCTTTTTGGATGTTGTTTTTGAACAGTTTCTTTGGACACTTGAGCATGTCAAAAATAGTTATTTTAGAGTTTGGTGGTTGCTAAAAATAGTTTGGAAAAATAGTTGGAAAAAAGTATAATAGGAGAAACACAGCATGGAAAAATAGTTTGATGTAAAGCACATTGAGGTATATCAATGGAGGAGAATGATTGATGAAGAGGATTTGAAAAGAAAGGTTAACAACCTTTTATAGTTGGTATTTTCGGAACTAGATTTTTTTTCATATATGTTGTCATAAATGCTAATGATATTCCTATGGGGGAGTATTGTAGAAACATGATTAGATCATTATCATGATGATACATGTTACATTCATGGCTATGTTTTTCATTGATGTCAACATAGGAGTTTTCTGTGGTATCCAGTAGAAGAACAACGTTAAAGATCAAGTTGGTATAGATAGATCATTTAGTAATTTCACTAGCAAGGTTAAAGGGAGATTATATTATGGGTCTAGTATATGAAGCTAACCTCTAAAGCATAAGATATAAAGTCTGAAAGATTTTATGCAAGTTTCAATGAAGATTGTTTTGAGATAGACTTTATAGAAGCTTGTTCTGGTAAACTTTTTATATCTCTTATCAAAGTTGTTACTTTGAAAAGCTAAAGACAAATATGTGAAGAAGACATGTTGCTAATTATGTGGCTAAGATTGATCATCATAATATTACATGTATAGAACATTATTCAAGTTACAAGGCGAAAGATTAATGTTATCATTAAGTGTAACTTGTTCTTATTGTGGTCTTATAATAACTAATTGAGAAGGTGTAAGATCTGACTCAAGGAATTATTTTATGGAATTGGTATAAAGGAAGGAAATTTGTATTTATCATGTATGAATGATGAGAATTCTTATAAGTAACATAATGAGTAGAATGTAAAGTTAAGCAGAGCAGAGAAAAAGTGAAGGAAACTTCAGTGCTGAGGTTTTATTGTGTGATCCAAAATTCGATGCTTGGATACGAGGTTCATGATAGGAAAGAGGAAAGAGGAAAGAAGTTAAAGTACAATACATACAATTATTCTGCAAGAAATAGTTGAGAGATCAATTTGATAGTGAGTTTGGCGACCTTGTCCTAGAAGCTATTTGGTTAGTGGGTCCTTCTATCTTCTACAACTTCTAATAGGGTTGGAATCTTCTAATAAGGATTCAAAGTCTCCTAACAGGGACTCATATGTACTAAATATTGCAATAAACTCCTAATAGGGTCCATCCTCTAACAAGGAATATTTATATTAGCACATCATCTTGTAGGCATCATTCCCACTAGGGTTTTCCCTCTGATTAAGGTTTCCCTAGTTAGCATATATGGTGTAATTGTGTATGTGCATCTTGTTATGGTTTTTGTTTACTTTGGTTGAATGGTTAAGATTATTTAAGGTGGATAAATGTTTTAATTATTAGATAATTAATTCACCACCCCTCCCCCCTCTCAGATATATTGTTGGACTATTGTTTCTAAAAAGAAGTTGATATTAATGAATGAGGAGATGAATGCTACTAGTTTAGAGAGCATTCATGGTAGCTTAGGTGGCTATGATAGAGTTATATATTATAGAATTAATTTAAGGATAATAGAGTGAAGTTCTAAAATGATAGAGGAGATGTTTCTAGACAAGAGGATCAAGGTTCAAATAGTAAAGAGGAGATCTGGCATCAAGCAATAAGGTGCTAATCTAATGATCAAGGTGTAGAATCATTCTAATAAGTGGTACAAAGTAAATCTCTTAAGAGAGTCGTCATAACATTATTTTTTAAATCTCTAAATTGAGTGCTTACTTAACCATGAGTTTGAAATCCTTTAGTCAAGGTGAGACCTAAAATTATTGTAAGCATTTAACTGGGCATACCCTTTTGAAAACAGATTAATATAAGTATGAATGTGCATTTCAATCATTGTTTTGTCACTAATGTCAAACCTACTACTTTATGGTAAAATAATTTCTTAGATGATTTGAGTACTATCATTTGTTTGATTGATGAAGAGAATTTTATCAAATGAGGTAACAATAACATCTAGAGGAAAGATTAAGTTATTATATGGGAAAGGGGTACAAGGATTAGTTAACATAGTGATATTATAGCACATTAATAATCTACTTAAGGTTGCAAAGGATTGATACACTAATTAAGTTTAGAATAACAAGTTAAATGAATTGTGTTTGCCAAGCTTAACCATCTACATAGTAGGTGCCAAGGAAAGTTAGTGTAAACAAAGCAAACAATTAGTTGGACCCAAGAAAATTTAATTTTAGTGTAAGCCGAGTGATATGGTGTGAGATCAGTAAAATTTAGTTGATGGTGAGCACTAGTAAACTTTTGTTCATGCTAAGTATTTTGATAGTAGAAGCCAAGAAATGTAGTATATGTTGAGCATTAGAAGAATGTTAATGTTGAGTGTCAACATTATGAGGAATATCATGAATTTGATGATTCTAAGCCAACAAGTTTAATTTCTTGGTTTGTGTGAACCATGTGGAAGAAAATATTGATAAGGTGGTGGCACATAATTCAAGATGAATTATTTTGAGGTGAATTCAAAGAGGACTGAAGGAGAAGTTTCTAGAAGGGAATAAAATGAAATGATGGATAGATTCATTAAATTATACCTAATCCAACATAGCCCTAAAATGGACGAAGGAGGATAGATGACAAGAGATCTTAATTTTCTATTTATATAAATGACTAGTTAGAATAAAAAGTTGTCATGTGTGAGAACCTAAGGAAGACTAGGAGTCTAGGGTATTGCTTCATTCAATGACCTAAGAGAAGACCTTGCATTTCCAAGCAATGCAAAAAGGCTTAAGGGTATGGATGCTTGAAGAGTGAATAAGATGTTAGAGCTAAAGTGTGTGAAAGACAAGTAGAATGGAGGACTAAAATAAAGATCTATAATCTACAAGTATGTTGTAAGTTGTTATCAGATCAAGCCTTACTGTTACTTTCTAATCATTGTATCAGTCTAGGTTAAATTCTTTGGATTAAGGTTGACCTAACAATCATTTGTAAATCCTTTAATTAGGTGACATTCCAAGTGAATGATCTAAAGTCCTCTAATAAGTCTCACTCCTAATAGGGTGATCGAAATCCTTTGCAACCTTAAGTAGATTATTAATGTGCTATAATATCACTGTGTAGAAGGGTATGGATGCTTGAAGAGTGAACAAGATGTTAGAGCTAAAGTGTGTGAAAGCCAAGTAGAATGGAGGACTAAAATAAAGATCTATAATCTGCAAGTGTGTTGTAAGTTGTTATCAGATCAAGCCTTACTATTACTTTCTAATCATTGTATCAATCTAGGGTAAATTCTTTCGATTAAGGTTGACCTAACAATCATTTATATATCCTTTAATCGGGTGACATTCCAAGTGAATGATCTAAAGTCTTCTAACAAGTCTCACTTCTAATAGGGTGATCAAAATCCTTTAACCAGGTCACATTTAACAGTGTGCATTGCAACCTTTAACAGGGTTGGCCTTTCATAGGGCATCACTTCAAAAGGGTGAGAATGAGTAGCATGTTACTGGTGGTTTTTCCCAAATTGGGTTTCCGTGTTAAATCATTGTGTCAAATGTGTTATTGAATTCATGCTTATATTTTTGCAAATTTGATTTGACAATAACCTACAAGTTTAAGTAATTGTATTATCTAATGGATACATGCATGATTACAACGTTGTATGAATATGGGTTCACTAAGTTGTGAAAAAAATTATTTGTAGATCTGTACCTTGGATAACTAATTCGCACCCCCTCTTAGTTATTCTAAAGAATTCCAACATACCCCTCACAAGGTAGATCATAGTGTATGATAAAAACTTTGTAGCCATAATAGGCCACAATTTACAATTGTAGTAGGTAAGATTTGTGGGTATCAACCCCACCTGAGTTTTACCTTCTCTTTGAAGATTTTTTGGGTAACAAAATCTTATGTGTTATATGTTGATTTACTTTATGGTATGGATGTGATGTATGGCTAGTTATTTTAGTTTACATGTAAAGTTATGAGATGGGTGTATGGTGAATTGTTTTTAAGGTTAAATTTTTAAAGCGTTAATTCACACCCCCTTTCAAAACTTACACTCCTATTGGCATTTCCAAAAATATCTATTATATGTGTTCATATTTTCTTATAATCAACTATTGACAACACATGGTGGTAGTAGATGGTCATTTCAAACAACATTGATGTTGTTAGTTTTGAATGTAATTTCTATATTCAATATGAAGAAATGTGAGATGATGTGATGTATCCATCATAAATAACGTTGGTAGTCAATTTTTTTAATGAAAATGGTCTTTGATTTCTTGATTTATTGGGTCATGTAATTTGGATATATCTCATAATTCAAGACTTTTTCTTCAATTAATATGAAATTTTATAATATATACATTATATTTTTTTCTCTTTCCCTTTAATAGTTTCTTTTTTAAAGAATGATGACACATGTTAGTGGTCATTGTTTTCCATCAAATTGTGATGCAAATAACCTTTACTTTCTACTTTGTTTAACTTACTTATGAAATGAATTTCATATTTCTCTTCTATTGACATGATATGGAATGATGTCATATATCTATTATATTTGTTCTAACTTTTCTTATAATAACCAACTCTTGGCAAATGTAGTGGTAGGGGCAAAGAAACACTTTGTGTTGGGTCATGGAGGATGTCATGACTTCTCCCTCTCCCAAGAAAGGAAGACCATGCTACTACTACAATGGATCTTTCCTCCTATGGAATTCACCAAATGGATGGTCATCAAATTCAAACATGGTCTTATATAAATTAGCCACTTATTGAGTTTCTCAACTGTCTTCCTCCCAACCAAAATGTATGATCTCTACACCACTTCTTCTTTTCTCCTCTCAATAAATAATGTATTTTACTTCCATCTAGTTTTAAATTATTGGGTGTAGGTAACATTGGTGTATCATAGTGTTGGAGGCATGACTTTGATCTTAATAATGGAGAAATTCCTAAAGACAATTAGAGTCCTTGTATGTGTGAGAACATTTATGATCCTCTCATTAGGAGTTCTACCATTTATATGATAAATGATAGCCTACAATTAGGATTATATGGACATTGATAGATAGCCACATAGACACGTGTGAATAAAATTCTACAAGTTTTGAAGACAATTAATACAAAGGGAGCTATAGCCTCAAGCATCAACAATATGTATTACGGTAAATCCCATGATGTTTAGTGATTAAGACTCCAAGGGCATGATTGTCATAGTCATGCATTAAAATAATTTCCCTCTTTAGTTATATATATTATAATAATAAGATTTGTAGAAGGATTTGAAAAATACCTTGTATAGCCTCTTTGGGAGTTTAAAATCCCAGAGCTACATTTATCCAACAATGGATTCCCACCTTTCCTAGGCCACTTGTGCTAGCCAGATTTCTTTGAACTCAAAATAAACAATTTGAGACAAGAAAAAAAATGATTTCAAGTATTGATTAGTGGATCTAGAAACAAAAACTAAATGAAAATATATGGCTCTTAAAAAAATAGCCAAATGTCCTCGTTGAAATGTCATCGTTTTTCTTTCTTTCTTTTTTGTTTATGAACTAGACTTTTTCAAATTTTTGACCAAATTGGGCATAACAACAAAAAAAAAATGTATTAAACAAGCCAATTAAGAGCTTGGTCTAAATAATAGGTCAAAAATTGACCTGTAATGTATTAGTGTGTTATTTGATAGGAACCATAGTCATAGCCTTTTCCAAGTGCTTCAGTTAAATATATATTTTCTCAACAAGAATTATCGGCCAAAAGATGTAGATGGATAAATATAATTCAAAAATTCATTATAGATATCTAGAACACTATGTTGGTGAGAGGTAAAGGTTTGGCAAAGATGATGGTATAGACAAACTTAGATGCAAATCAAATAAATATTCTAGATGATGACCATCACCCATAATTTTGGGATATGGATTATTTTGATTGGTATAAGGACATCATCTATTATTTGCAATGCATGCATCTTTCATCCTTAATGAGTGACAATGAGAAAATCACACTAAAATTGTGGACTATCATGTACATTATTATTCATGGAAAGATATGATGGAGAAATTTTAAAGTGGTATTATTGAAGTGTGTTGAAAAGGAGGAACCAATCAAGATTTTGAATGAGATGCATAGTGGACTATGTAGAGGTCACTACATGGCCAAGATGTGGCCAACTCTGCTAAGATATGCTCATGAATTAGTAAGAAAGTGTGACCCTTGGAAAATATTTGGTGATAAGTTAAAGTTCACTGGAAACAATCCATTAATACCAATGGACAAGCAAGCCCCTTTCTAGTAATGGGGCATCAATTTTATAGGAAAGATTGCTAACAAGTCAACTAGTGGCCATTCATGGATCCTAGTTGCTATTGACTATTTCACAAAATGGGCTGAGGTCACCCCAACTAAGAGGTCAACTAGAAATGTTATGAACTATTTAATTTTAAATAATATCATCACTAGTTATGGATGTCCAAAGAAAATTATAAAATGCAATGCCACATGTTTTAGATATGATGAATATATTTAATTCTACATGAGAAACATGGAATAACCTAATCTCATCCTACCTATATTACCCCCAAAGAAATGGACATGTTTAGGCAACAAAAAAAAAATATTGAATATCATTAAAAGGATCCTAGATGAAAACAAGAAGGCTTGGAGTTATAAGTTACCACTTGTAGTGTGGGCAAATAGGGTGATCGTAAAGAAGGAAATTGAATAACATCTTTTAATTTTGTATATGGAATTTACACTAGACTGCCACAAAAAAAACTGATTGGGATCTATAAGCTCATTAAAAATTGTGATGATGATATGTAAGATAGACTAGATGATCTTATTGCATTAGATGAGAATAGGAGAGAGGAAACCATCAAAAATTGATTACAATTGTAAATGAAGAATTTATATGACAAAAGGTCCATTAGAAGAAAATGAAAACTAGATAATATAGTTTTGCTATCGAGTGCAAGATTAAAAGTTAAAGGGAAACATTGGAAATTTAACCCTATATGGTTTGGTCTTTAATTGATTAACTCAAAATGGGAAGAGGATTCATATATTATGAAGGAACTCTCTAGTAATAGTACTATTGAACTACCATTTCATGGAAAGTTCTTGAGGAAATACTTCAACTAAAAAGTGTTGTTTTCTATGAATAGTAGGATAGGGTTGTACATTTTAGAATTTTTGTATATAAGTGTGTTATTTCCTTACTTGTTTTTTCTTTGTTTCTGGTTTGGTATGCTTGTTTTATTGTATAGTGTTAACCTAGTGCTCTCTACGCATGTTAGGTTTGGTGTATGCTTCTCCTAGAAATTTTGAGCCTTTGCAAGAGCATGGATTGTTCATCATCCCTAGATAGGGCCATTATTAGCCATTTTTTTTGGGATGATATTTACCTAAAATTTTATCATGGGTTTGGATGAATTAGGTAATTTTGTTGCCTTCCTTTATGTTTCTTCAAACATTTTCAAAATAAAACCCTAAAAGAAATCTAAGATCTTTCCCTTTATTATTATTTTGAATTTGTTTCTCAAAACTTAATGAATGAGGTTATCGTATCATGAGAAGGTTTTTTTTTGTTTGCTAGCTAGTGAATCAATTTTGGACCTTCATTATAGTTGAATTGTTTCTCCTTTACCCTTTTGTGTTTTACCCATGTGGGCATCATTTTCTTTTAAATAAGTATCTTTTAAAAAATGACATTTGTGATGCATATTTAAAAATTAGATGAAGTGTATGTGGGTCCAGTGATTTTGTCTTTCAATGTGTTCTCTTTTCTCCACTTGAAATATTATTATTGGTTGAAGGAATACCCCATGGAGAAAAAGGACCCAAAATGGATACTTATTGGAGACCGTTGATCTGGATAGTTCTACAGTAGTCACTTTCTTGCTTCATAGACATGTAGGATTTTTATCTCTCATAGATATACAAAAACATGGCATGTGCCCTATAGGTCCAGCCAATGTGGTAGAAATCGACTTATCCCACCTTGTTTTAGAGCTATCAAATTTGAAAGGATCAATAGTTGTCACTTTCTCGCATTTTGGAGGTGCAAGGTTTTTAAGTATTGAAAGAAAGTAATGAGATAACATGTGTTTTAGGTGGGCTTGGTTAGAAAGTAATGTTGCTTGAGTTTCAATCATTCAAGCTAGAGGAGATCAATGACTATTTCTTTCTCACTTTAGCAACTTGTAAGATCCTTAAGAATTATGAGAAAGTGATGTGAGTACATGTATCTTTAGTAGCACCATTTCTAAGATAATGTATATGGTAACATGTTTGAATCCCAACCATTGGATTAACGAAAAATCAATGATAATCACTTCATCACTATACTAAGATGCAAGATTTATAAAAAATGTGACAAAGTGACAACATGCCACATATCCCATAGCTATAAGCTTTTTTCTTGATTTTCAATCATTTTATCTGGATAGATCTATGGTGGTTGCATTCTCACTATAAAAGCTTGTAAGGTCTTTAAGCCAAGAATGCAATGATGTGGCACATGTCCAAAAGTTTTCAAAAGGTCAAGAAGGGGTCTATAGAGTACAATTTTTTCACAATTAGCATTATTTGGTTTGTTTTACTACCCCATCACTACATGAATAATGATTTAAAACATATGGTTTAAAATAGGATCGTCAGATCATATCTCAATCGGTGAATCATATTTAAAGTTTTCCAAGAAGCTTTATGCTCACTTTCTACAATGACCTAATAGAGAATTTATTTCAAATTTGTATGACTACAATTGAGCTTAAATTCAGTGCTTGCACCACATTTTTGTATAAAGGTGGTCGATTTCTTTTTCTCAAGTGAGAAGGAAAAACATCCATTGCCACGGGAACTTGCAAGAAAGATAGGGTTCGCCTATGCAAATGTTAAATGGATTAGAAGCTAAATGGTGGTAGTAACTATTCTTGTTTGAAAAAATTAATTGTGAAAGTGTAAATTAAAGAAAATCATCAAGATATCCTATATTCCAAATTGCCTCCTCGAAAGGAATTTAGTGGATAAATAAACTATCAAGAGAAGTGTACAAAATGATTTTTTTAGAAGAGTTAGACATGTCAACTAATGATTATGCTAAACAAAAAGTGGTGATCCATAGATCCTGTAGGTTAAAAATTGATAAGGGTTTGCATGATAAGGAGAATTTTTTCATAAATGTCCACACAACAACAAGTGGTTTTGATATTTTTAAGAAGTGGTTACCTAGATACCCCTCATAGTAATGTATGGAACTTTGAATTGGGAAAGTTGGTTGTCCCTAAATTTTTATGGATCTTGGCCTCTTAACCCTAATTGCCAAAAGATATGGTCATGTTCTTTGTCTGGTAAGAAACCACTCTAGAGGTGGCTATTCAAGATCACAACATAAGTAATTCATGAAGTTTTTATGTTGCACCCTCCTTCCACCCTCCATAAAGAAATTGATCTTGAAAAATTATAGGTGATATATGAAGCTCGAAGGGTTTATCTTAAAAGTGGACCTTTACAGGAGCACCTTGTAAAAATGGAAACCTAACCCTAGTTTCATCATCCACACCTGAATGATTATTGAAGAGATATTTCAACCCTCAAGTCCAAGTTGTATATATATTTTTGTCTAAAATTTTTGGTATGGATCTGAGAAAGATTATATATACCTATTTCACTGATGTATATGATGGTTCAAATATTGTAGTGTGGGGTGGATGTGATTTTTGATTTTGCCTCTTATATTGCTAAAGATATTAAGAAAAAAATAATTTCAATAGATATTCAAGGAAAAATTCAAAAGATATTTGGATGGTATTTATTTTATGCACATGTGCCTCTTTGAAGGAGTTTTTTATTTGAGAAGAAAATGAAAATACAAAGAGAGTGTGAAGGAGAAAATTTTCTAGTACAATTATGGAGTGCTAATACATCCTCGGAGATAACTGATGCTAGTTTTGTGAAATTTGACAGATATATTTCCTCTAAAGTGAGAGCATTATTAATTCCTAACAACCCCTAGATTGTGATATTGCTATCAAGATTTAACCATGTGATTTTGAGTCAAACTCATTGACCCACGTTTCATGAGTAGTGATTCAACATGAATCCATCTCTCATGAGAATAAATGAAACACTTAGCACTCATTGGATCTAGGTGATGCTATAATTATGGAGCATTAATATGTCCTTGAAGATAATTGATGCTAGTTTTGTGAGATTTAAAAGATATATTTCCTCTAAGGTGAGAGCATTATTAACTCCTAACAACCCCTATACTGTGATATTGCTATCAAGATTTAACTATGTGACTTTGAGTCAAACTCATTGACCTATGTTTCATGAGTAGTGATTCAAAATGAATCCATCTCTCCTAAGAATAAATGAAACACTTAGCACTCATTGGATCTAGGTGATGCTCACAGGGTTGAAGCACTAAGACTTCCTAGGAGGTCACCCATCCCAATACTACTCCAGCCTAAGTGCACTTAATTACGAAGTTTCCTCCATGGTTAAACCCAAAGCTTGCAACCCCATTTGCAAAACCTTCACCAAGTGTTGTGCCTTATGAACCATTCATTAGAAATCCCCTTAAGCACATCAATTGATAAGTAGGAGATAATTTCCATAGCAAGTCAAATTATGATATTTCTATCAAGATTAAACTATGGGATTTTGAGTCAAACTCATTGGCCCTTGTTTCATGAGTGGGTAAAAGTACAAAGTTGTGTTACCTTTTAGGTTGATTTATCAGAATGACCTAATTTAAGTATTTCTATCTAAAATTTTTTTTTTTTCAAACATATGATCTTGGTAAATTAATTTTAGCTAAGTTATATATGGTCTTGAGACACTTTTCCAATTAGAAATGTCTATTAAATGCATGTTTTATACGAGTTAGTATCCAATTACTAAAGAAATACAATTATTTCAGAAAACTGACGTTTCAATAGCTCTTACTATTTTTTATGATATTTTTTGAAAAACATATAAACACCATTATATAGAGCTCAAAGTCAAAAATATTCACGTATAGAGTTCATAATGTTTTAATTAGATATACTATTTTGTAATTTAAAACTTCTACAAGTACGTAATTTAACACTCGGGAAGATTTCAATTTTGAGAATGAAAAAATATTAAATCAAATCAATAAAAATTAAAAATTATATGAAGTTCTAGAGGAGAGAGTGCTCTTTTAGAATCTATAAGTTTTCTTTTGGTTGGAATAGAATTATTTTGAAAAATGTGGTAGGAGATGAAAACTATCGATTTGAATAAGTTGAAGTTTGAATGGTTATAAAAGATAAAATATAGGTATAAAGGCAATTTTTATTTTTGATTTTTCTAGCTACATATGTTATCTATAACATACTATGAAATCAGAGGGAAATAAATTTATTTCCATGTTTTTTGGTGGGAACTAGACCCCTGATTTGCAGTGTTTTTCAGCAACTAAAAAGTTATCATTAAAAAATAGGAAAATATATCATTTCTTATTCTAAATAATTATTAAACATTATAATCCTAAACTTCATCAATTTTGACACATTTCATTAGTTTGCTTCATTTTCAAATTATAAATAATAATACCAGTTTTATGTCATTGAAGGTGAACAATTATAATTTTGTTAGCCTTTTCCTTTGTAAAAGGGTGACATAAGTTTGTGCTTCTACCCGAGTAGTGATTCAACATGAATCCATCTCTCATGAGAATAAATGGAACACTTAGCACTCACTAGATCTAGGTGATGCTCACAAGGGTGAAGCATTGGGACTTCCCAGGAGGTCACTCGTCCCAGTACTACTCTAGCCTGAGCGCACTTAACTATGGAGTTTCTTCCATGGTTAAACAGAAAGCTTGTAACCCCATTTTCAAAACCTTCACCAAGTGTTGTGCCTTATGAACCATTCATTAGAAAGCCCCTTAAGCTCATCAATTGATAAGTAGGAGATAACTTCAATAGCAAGTCAAATTGTGATTTTGAGTCAAACTCATTGACCCATGTTTCATGAGTACTGATTAAACATGAATCCATCTCTCATGAGAATAAATGGAACACTTAGCACTCATTGGATCTAGGTGATGCTCATAGGGGTGAAGCACCGAGACTTCCTAGGAGGTCACCCATCCTAGTACTTATCAACTTTTGGATTCCCAAGGAATTGTTACAATTAATTAGACCAAAGGAGTATGCTACAGGTTTGAAGATAAGCTAGAATTAGGGAGCTATTGTCCCATACCTAGTTTCTATAATATTTAGAGTCTATGAATTTCAAGGAAATCCTCATGTGCTACCCTTCCAAGTCCCTCTCAAGGTTGGTGTTTCAGAATTCTTATGGAACGTTGGAGGATTGGAAGAGGAGGAATTGATGAATAGATGAAGAGGGGAAAAAATCCTAGTTTCACCATTGGACATCAGTTCGTAATAACTAAAGGGGGATGGAAACATTTGGGAAAAGTATAAAATGCAAAAATCCTATGCCAGGTTCATAGATCTTGAGGGTTTCTATGAAATGTTTAAAATAATTTGAGTAATGGAAGAAAGTCATACTCATAACTTCTACTACCCTAAGGATATCATCATGAATGAATTCTCTTTGTAGTAGCGAGAAATCAAGAAAGAGAGGTAGAGGGTATAAAGGAAAGTATTATTGCTCTTGATAAAAAATTATGACCCTTTAATAGATGCAAAGATGTGGGGTGACAAATTAAATAAATTAGTTACACATTTTGTTGAAATTATTCATGTTTTGAATGAAAATAAGAATTCCATGATAAATGCATTTCTTCATAAGGAAAATGAGTTGATGAAAATGTCTAAAATAAATCTAGGAAAATATACTCTCTAGCGGAAAATTGGATATGCCATTGTGAAGAAAAAAATTACTTATCCCATCCTATTTTATAAATTACATTATTTTGAAAGTCCCCCTACTGAGCCTTCTTCAAAAATATAGAAATTAGAAAAAGGGGTATCATCAAAGACTAGTGAAATTTCACCTTCTCCAATCCTTATGCATTTTGATAGTGATAAAGCATTAGCTGAACATTTCAAGAAGTTGGGAAGTCATGATGATATTGTGGCTAACACTGCTTAATTAGAAGAAGCAATGCCGCAAGAGCCTCCAATACCAATTATGCATCTTACAACAGAAGATTTTAGACGTAAGAAGTTAGATCCAGTGGTAGAGAAAGCCTGCAAATAATTCATGTCAAATGATGAGTTTATTAAGTCAAGAGCTTTTATTAAGTCTGTGTGTAGGTCAGCCATGGTGAATTTTGAGGCCAGATGTAAAAAGATGAAAGTAGAACAACTTGATAAAGAGGACTCTATTATAAGAGATGAAATAAAAGAAGTGGTGGAAAGTTTCAGATAATTTACTGTAGAAGCAGGAAGAGAGATGCTAAAGGATTTCGGTTTATTAATTCTCCCTGAATAGGATATTGGTAATGTTATGGTATTTGATACCTTAATGAAGGAAACAAATAGTAAATATAGAATATAAGTAGAAGACAGTTAAGCTCATTAAGGAGTCTAGTGTAGTGAACATCATGTGACACTAGCAATATGGTCTTTATAGAGAAGAGATAAGTCAAGGCATCAAGAAGCCTCTAATATAAACCAAATGGGAAGTCTGATGGTTTTCAATTTGGGGAAAATTGATAATGACGAATCAACCCTCATGAATATAGAAATGGTTGATTTTAACTTAGTTATTGCTAGGAAAGATAAGAAGAAGTTTATTGATCTAAATGCTATGTATGAGAAGGTGTTGGACGTATACAATGAGAGGGGAAGAAGAATTAAGGAAATGTCCAGGATTATTGCCATGTATGAAAAGAAATAAGGGATAACAAAACTAGTGAATGAATCATCCCAGATGATGATTACATCACCACCAGCTCAACCACCCCCTACCGGCCAAATCAATAAATTTCCCCAAACACCATTACACACTAGAGAATCATTGAATGGAGAAATTGATGAGGAAAAGAATAACCTTAAGACTTCTTAGATAGAGGTGGCACACGTATATGAAGAAAAGGTGAGAAATATTGTTTAACACCTTGTATCTAGAATTGACACTAGATTGCTCCATTACAATATATAAAAACTTCTAGTTATTGAAAGATACCTTAATGAAAATGAGAATGTGCTAAGGGCAATTTTGCACAACTGGGTTAATTGAAAAGAAGATATGATCAACCTCTAAAAAACTATCATAGATAAAGTGCACATTGATGATTCAATTAAAAAGAATGTGATCAGGTAATGATTTTAATAGATTTTGATGTAAGCAAGGAGTTACTATCGAGAAAGGTGAAATTCTACCTTTCCAAATATGAGAATAAGAAGTTTGACCTTCTTCCCTCAATTTTCAACAAGGATGACACTCTCAAAAACTTTTAAAGAATGGGATCAAGATTTGTATGCCTTGTTGAGCAATATAATGAATGATATAATAAACAATGATGATAATGATTTATTCACAAAAAATATAGAAAAGATGGTAGAAGCAAGGAATTTTAACAAATCTTATAAGTTTTAGGTTGAATAGTTGAAGAAAAAATGGAAAGATGTTACTCAAATAGAAACAAAAATCATGGTGTTTGATTAGCCTAATGAGAATGTTTACAATGAGTGGATAGAAAGACATGTTTCCAAAATAGAAGATCCATATGTGGCAATTAAGACCACGCATAGGGACAAGATGAAACAAAATAGGTTATATAACCTATTGAGGAGGTTGTTTTTGAAGTTCTAAAGGATAGTGAACCAACAACTGAAAGAAACACGTGAGAAAAAAAAGGAAAGAAGCAATTGTCTAAATAAGGTATCTTATTTTCATGGTTCACCCACTATGGATACACCTACTTAACAAGTTATGAAGTTGCCTTCAAAATCTATAAATTGTCAGCGCTATGTCCAGTAACAATTTTGTAAATCTATTTAATTTCTCATTGCCTTACGACGGGGACTAATACGATCTAAGTTGCTCGAAAATGAAATCACAAGTCTACTTAGTACATTCTCAAAAATTAAAGAGAGATGGTTATTAAAAGGTTGATAAAAGGTTTACAATGAAAAGAACCAGTAAAGATCAATCCATAAAATATGAACTCTATGCAATGATATGGAAAATGCGAGCGAATAATGAATAGTCCATGACTCAAGCATAGGAAAGAGTAAAGACCGTGTCCACCGTTCTGATCTTTTCCTACTATGATATCAAATATCATAACTGGGAAACTCCTTTCAAATCTTATGTATTTGGGAAAAAAAACCAAAGAGTTATCGGGTTATACAGCCAAAAATAATTTCCAAATGGTAACACATTTATCATTTAGAATGCCATCCAACTTATACAACAATTAGCTTTCCAGTATTCCTTACGAACTCAATACTTCAATGAAAAAATAAGCGACCCTCCAAACATTGTAAACATTTTCATCGATCCTAGTTGTCTATCATGCATAGGCACATGAGTGACCTTGCAAACACTATCACTCTAATCTTTCGAACGGCTTAAATATCACACACTAATGCTTCATTCCTAGAGTAAAAGTGTTAAATAGTCAAAGTTTGACTTACTTTTCCAAGCTTAATTTCTTGGTTAGTATGTGATGTTTAAGGCTAGCCCTAATCTTCCTATGCTCTTCTCATCACCGCACATGATTTCGTCAAGCCAACATAGCGAAGATAATTATTGATGAACTCAACACCACAAGACACAAAATGGACGTCTCCTATTCTTTAATCGAATCTCTCTTTTTTTAAAATTAGAATAAGAATCTAAGAATTAAAAAGCATTTAAAACATTAACTTTACAACATAAAACAACATTCTTACAGCATACTCACTAGAATATACTCATGACATCAAACTTAACCGTCACTACAACAATGCTGGATAAACATGAGTCGGACAACAATATAGAATGATATGGTGCTATGCTCATGACATCAGACTTAACCATCACTACCGCAATATTAGATAAACATGAGTTGAACAACAATGCAGTATGATATGGTGCTCTCTAACTCACAATCAGCTAATGAGCTAGAACTCCTATCTTGCTGAGTTATCTCTACACACGCTACAAAGTCAAGTCTAGAATGGACAGGGAGGTTGTCTTGATTCTATTTTGTAGTAGCTCATAGAGTTTTTTAGCATGTACATTAGTTGCAATGTCCTGAACCGTTGAGACAAGCCAAGTTGTTAAAGTTAACAAATTAGAGCATATAATTTGCATTTTTATTTCCAATGGGAGAGAGGAGTGGTAAAAGGCAACTTGACATCAAATCTTCCAAATATTTTTAATAATAATCAGCCTGCAAGAGTTAGCAATCATGTTATGAGCGAGTGAGGATACAAGAAGAGCATATTTCCATGACCAAGTGAAATTGAATAGCAGAGGTATGGAAGTTTTAAGGGCAGCCCACAACAACCTAACATGAGAGTGTAGACACCTAAAAAACCTTTAGAAAATAAAGTATTTTTATTTTCTGAAAAAGTCCTGATGACATCATCATTTATTAATTAATTAATTATTTAATTAATTAATTAATTTTTATGCCATTAAATCCCTTTATCTTAATTAAAAATATTTAATTAAGGAATCCCTCCCAAAAATGTTTAAATCTTATTTAAACATTATTTCCTTATTTATTAATTATTTAATTAATAAATTGACCAAAAATTCTAAAATAAATTAAAAATTTATTTTTTGCCCAAAAACTTGGCCAATTTCTTTATGACCAATAACCTCTTCCAAAATCTTCTAATCCTTCTTTAATTTTGATTAAAGGCTAATCCCATCATTTCCTACCCCTAACCCCAACTCAAAATATTTAATTAAAATTAAATATTAATCCTCATGTTTATTAAAAAAGTTTTAATAAATATCTCCTCAACCCAAACCCTTGAAATAAGTAAAACTTTATTTATTTCCTAAAAATCTAATTTATCCTCATCCTAAGAAGTTCTAGACTCTTCTAGAAAGTCTTCATCCTCATCCTAGGAAATTCTAGACTATTCTAGAAAGTCTTTATCCTCATCCAAAGTCTAGACTCTTCTAGAAGATGTCTTTAAAACCTAATCCTAATCCCCTCCTAACCTTGTCACATTCCCTAAACATGGGTTAAGACTTACTAACCCAAGCCAAAGTTAACAAATATCTCCTCCTTCACCCACCCTCATTAAATGCCATCCACTTGCCTATCCCTAAGCTAATCCTAAACCATCCTAATCCATCCTCTAATCATTTGCACAAGACTAAGCAAGCTTAAAACCTTCCTAATCAAGTCCAAGTCGAATTTTCTCTCATCACCTTCAAAATATCTCAACCATAAAACTTTATGAAGTCCACTAGGTCATAAATGACTCTTACAAGCCCTTTTATTGCTCTTACAAGTCATTATGAGGGTCTTTATGAAGATTTTATCTCTTGAGCCTCCTTTGTTGACTCATCCTTGCCCTTTCCTCCATCCTCTCACCATGTAACATGTGTCACTCCTTGATTGGCTATAAGGAAGCACAATCCATGTGCTCTCCTCTCATGCAATCTAAGCCTTCCATGAGCTTTTTTCCATCCTTGCATCCTAGCCCTTGATCCCTCAAGCCCTTTGCCTATTTAAGGAATCCTCTCCCAAGCCATTTTAACACAATCCATGAAGTAAAGTTATAATGCTATTTTGAGAGCCAAATCCATTCTAAAGCCATCTATCCACACCAAAAATCCACAATCATCCATTGAAGCCTTTGGAAGCATATTGAGCATACATCCTATCTATTTAGACAAAGCTACTCAACAAGAGAGCTTCTCATTGAGAGAGCCCATTAATGGCTCATATTCTCAATTGAGAGTTCATCTTTAGTCTATCTTGAAGTTTATGAATTTTGTTTAGTTTGTAGAAGCTTTATTTCAATTTGGTTTCTATTAGCATACTAACATTGCTCATATACAGAGAGTAGAGCCAAAAATAGTGGATTAATGATTCATCTTTACCACAAAAGGGACAGTGTGGCAGCTGAATGAGGAATTTAAGAAGAGAGCCCACTAGAAGCTTAGCATGGAGAATTTTCCAGGCAGTAAATTGTGATTGAGCATTAGCTTTAGTTTTCCAGAATTGAAGACTGAGCTTGTTCCAATGAGACTGACTTCATTTACATTTCCAAATAGTATTGAGATGATGAGAAATGGCTAGGTTAAGTAGAAACTTCCTGTACAAAACTTTGAGAGGGAAAGCATGAATACTGCTACTGTTAGCCACCTCCAGCCCTTTAGAAAAGTAGAGTGACTACTAGAAGAAAGAGGATAATGAGATTAGGAGGGACTATTGTTTGGAGTTCTATTATAGTCACCTTGTCAGTATGG